>JASDQU010310242.1:0-32692 GCA_032191745.1 Picea mariana
GGCTTGTTTCTCTTGATTAAATGTCAGTTCCATACCCTCATACATGATAGAATCCAGTGGAAACATTGCAATCTTTCCATTCTTGAAATCCTGAAAACTGTTAAGTCTGCTGAATTTTGAATGGGACCTAAAATTCTACTTTCTCCATATGAAGTCCAATGAGGTTGGAACCACTTTCAAACATCTTGAAACAATTAATGGTAATGTTTACTTTAAGAATTTAACATTACCATTAAATACTAGGGTGGGGACCTTTTTAAATAGCACTAGTAAGGCAAAAATACCCTTATCTGCACACCAAAACACATCATCCCCCCCCCGCGGTTTTCTAAATTTTTTTAGACAGACGATTTTTTGCAAACGACCCGCGAGTTTTTGGCGATTTTTTGGAAAAAATCGCCCAAAAATCAGCCGATTTTTTCAACGATTTTTTGGGAAAAAATTGTTTCCTTGAAAAAATCGCGATTTCTCGTGATTTTGCCGATTTTTAGCCGATTTTCTCCACTCTGCTCTATATATCCCTTGTACTAGGTTGGCACGTAGGACTATATTTTATAACACATCTAGAGGAAACACAATTTTATCTTGAACCATGGAATTATGAATTAAATCATTAAACATTTCATAATCTAGATAAAAACATTTAGAACATTCCAAAATCATAGATATTGGAATGTGATATTACAAATAAATTCAAAAGTACAACATGGTAATCAAAATACATTGAACTCTATCCCTATTAGCAGAATTTGGCCGAATCAGGCCCTTCTGTACGAAAATTCAGCCGAATTCCCCCTCAAATTCAATTCATACTATACAAAAAACATTTATGACAAACAATAACATTTAACTCTAAAATTCTGTCAATTGGGTCTAGCTTAGGTGGTTTAGCAAAGGAGCGTTATCCCCACCCAGGTTCAATTCCCGCAAATGACATGATTAAGCTCTTAACGAATATATTGTTGTAACAACCTTGAGCCTTGGGTTGACAAAGTCTCTAGCTTCTGCAGAATATAGTTTACCCTGGATACCGTTTTCAGAATGAAGGGAAGTGCCTGGTGGGTTTCCTTGGGAAGTGTATTTCACGCAAAAATAAAACATTTAACTTCAAAATTTTAATATAATAGTTATAAAATTAATATGCAATTACATTTATACATGGAAACCTTTGTAAATAAGGTAGATTATGAGGTTTCTCCCTATAGGGAGTACTTTTAGACATGCTCTCCAAGATTTTTTTTTTCATATTAATGAAATGCATACTTTCAATTTGGATTTTTCAATGCATTTCTCTTGAATTGTATTGAATTTGAATCGGAATCTGAATTCCTATATGGTAACTATGGTTCAAACTGGAAATAGATGCATAAAGATGCCAACTTCATAAATCCTATTGTGCGCTCTCGCACCACTTTCCTTTTTGATAGAGAATATGCCGACTCCTACACCACCCACCTTAAGGAGTTACTCCTCCCATCTCTCACTTCATGTCACTGGACAAAACCACAACCAAGTATGAGACACTCTCCAAGACCTTGGAGGAAGCAACCCTTGACTCCTATCCCCACTCCACTCAACAACACACCCATAAACCCATCCTTGGCTCCTTCCCCATGAACTGTTGGTTCAACGAAGAATGCAAAACCCTAAGGAGATGTAAACTTCGTGTGGCCCTCCGCCACTTCCCAAAAACCTTTTGGCATACCCTTTTCCCTCAACACCACACCATCCCCCCAAGCCTAGACCCCCAATCCATGTTCTCCCACACTACCTCCCTTTATGACATTCCTGGAAAACACCCCCACCTCTATCCCCTCCCCTCCTTCATGTCACCTTTTCTCTGAGAGAGATATCAGGAAATCAACTAGAGCAATGAGTACCAGGAGCAGACGAGAAAGGCCTCCAAGCCAAATTCCTTAAGCATGACTCAAATCTCTCGACTCACACATTGCTGATTTATTTAACCATGTTGTATGTTCTTGGTTCCCCCACTCTTGGACTAGACACATCATTCACTTCATCCACAAATTTGAGAGCAACTCCAATCTGAACAACTATTGGACTATCAAGGTTGGACATACATTCTCCAAGCCGTATGCCACAATCCTGCATTAATGGATTTCAGATGTGCTGGAGTGTCGGCACCTCAGGGCTAGAGGGATAGGTCGATTTCTTCCCAGAGTACCAGATGATCAATCACATCTTCACACTCAAAGCCTTCATCGAGGAGGCCCACCATCGCTCTTCGAAAGTCTACCATTGCTTTGTATATTTTCGGAAATCATTTGACATGGTCCCAAGAGAGGCATTATTCCAAAAGCTTCATGACATCAACATCTTTGAGATCCTCTTGGCGGTCATTATGAGATTGTACGAGTCGGTTCTGGGTTGCCTCTGGATGACCCATGGCCTTTCTGAATTCATCTAGAGTACCATTGGGGTAAAGTAGGGGTGCTCCCTTTCGTCGACTCTCTCTGGGATCTACATTCACAAGCTGGAGTCTTTCCTCCATGAGCACATCTCAGAGGGAGATGGATGCCTTCTACATTAGGTGTTGATTTCCTTGCTCCTTTTTTCCGATGACTTTATCTTGTTGGCCTCTACTCTTGAGGGCCTATAGAGACATTGATGTTCTGGGCAACTTTTGTGATCTTCGACAATTGACGGTTAGCCTGGGTAAAACCAAGGTTATGATCTTCAATGCTTTGAAGAGCTTTCTTTCTAACTTATATTTCTACTTCCAAGGGAAAGAGATTGAGATCACGACTCCTTACACCTACTTGGTGGTCTAGTTCATGGGGCCTCGTTTTGGCATGGGTAAGGCCCTCTAGCCTTAACTTAGCAAATTATACAACTCCCTAGCCCTAATTGAGAGACAGTGTTTCTAGGGTCGTTTTCACAACATCTCATCCAAACTTTGTAATTTTTTCAAGCATAGGTGACTGCTATCCTAATGTTCTCTTATTAAATAGCTCAAAAGTAGATTTATTTAACAACCAAAAATTAATTGTTTGAACATTGCATCAATCACAAAATAGCTGAAAAAATGAATAGCAGAAGAATAAAACATACACAGGGATTTCTCCTTCGAATCAACTTTTTATTCCTTTGATCAAAGATTACAAGGTGACCTCTGCGACTTGCTTTAAACTAGTTGTCGTGCAGTTATTGAACCACCTAGTTCTGAGGTTGTACGGCTTGTGCATATGAAAAAGACAACTACAATAGTGGTTTGGTTTGTACGGCTTGTTGATCTCTCGTTGATCTATTTAGCAGATTTGCTCCTCTTCTTCCCAATGCACTCTTCCTTCAACCCTCTTGCTCTCTTCTCATGTGATCTCTCTTATCTTGTCCTATTTATGCTCTGAGAGAGGATAACTAATCTCCTCAATCCTAGCTGCCACCTATCTCAATCATGGGATGTACGACTAAAATTAAATCCTAATCTAAGTCACTAATGTTCTAGATAAGATAAGATAAGATGAGATAATTTTATTAATGTCCGATTGATGACCAAAAAAGTAGGTCAAAGGGATTGCTGAGTACAATGATGTCATTACAAAGAAGGAGAACCAAAAGGTCTCCTATAAAAGGCAAGATGCAGAAAGTAAAGTAGATTAAGGTAGAGTAGAGAGTGAGCGCTAAGCTGAGCCATGAACAACCCTCAACTCTAAGCCCAGAAACCTGCTATGGGGTGGAGATGTATAGGAGGAGAAGATCTAGGAATAAGAAGAATCAAAAGGAATGAGGTATGTCTGTCATGGAATAAACTAACATCTCCTATCTTCCGAGGTCGAATGAAGAAAGCTCAATATAGTATGATGTCCAAAGAGAGAACTGGTGGGATGTCTGGATTGCCCACTGTGCTGCTGTTTGGAGGAGGTAGTTCGCCGTTGAGGCCTGGGGGATCTCACCCATCTCCATGGGAGGGATCTGATCTGATCTGGTCATGTTGCTGAAATGTTCTAGAACTTCTACAACATTTCATTTAGATTCCTACTACTAGTTGACTTCAAAACATAAAACTTTCGCTTTTCCTTTTATTTTTAAAGTGAAATTACAAGATAGAATTAGTTATCACCTTTCCAAGGTGGTCACCAAAGAAATGTCTCGAACCACTTCCCGCACGTTCACATTGAACCTGTGCAAGAAGTTCCTGCTCAAGCTACATTTCTCAACATTCCTTGTGAGCGAGGAAGGAATTTTGCACCAATCCAAGTTTGTCTCTGAATGCTTCAAACTTCCCTTTTGCTATGGGCTTGGTTAGAATATCAATTACTTGCTGATCTATGGGAATATTCTGGAGCTTCACTGCTCCCTTCTGAATCTTGTCTCGTAGGAAGTGATATTTGATCTCTATGTGCTTGGACTTGTCATGAAACATTGGATTCTTAGAGAGTTTGATGCAACTTTGATTACAACTCTGATTATCACAGTAAATGACTGTGGGATCCAACCCTTAATCAAACAATCCTGCAAGTAATTTACGAAGCCAAAAGACAACACAACTAGCAATACTAGCTGCCATGTATTTTGCCTTTGTCGAGCTAAGTGTTAGAATTTTGAGAAGTAAACTAGAAAATTACAGTCTTTTCAATTTTCAGTTATATAGAACAGCAAAGATCTAAATTAATTCAAGCTTTAGAACAGAAATGTAAAGCAATAGGAAATCTGAACTGTAGTCTGCTAGATAGTCAGATCGGAATTAGGAAAACAAAATCAGAATGTAAACAGCAAGTAGACTTAAACATTTAAACCTATTTCTGAGTGTGCACAATGCTCAGATCTGATCTAGAATTTCAATTCTATTCATAGACAAAGATTAGATCCAGACATAAATTCTTTATTAGTAAGCAGGAAATATTAGATTTCTAAAATGGATCTAGTCAATCACTTATTCCAGAAAGATCAACCAAGACAGATCTAAGCAAATGGATTTCTGTGTTAGATCTAAACAAAACAGATTTGTCTCTAGGTAAAAACAATCAAATCTGAACTAGTTATACAGTAGGTAGATCTAGACTTAAAGAAATATAAACAATTTCAAAAACAACATCTTTAATCAGATCTGAGTTGGAACGAGTAGATCTAGATCTAAACAATTCAAAACTGTGAGTCAATAGCTTACCTTTATATTTTCTTACCTCTGCAACATGAAGAAAAGCATGACACAAATGAGAGATAAGAATCCACTGTAGTATGCTCAGATAAGTCTAAATGTCATGGATTTGCCTCTAGGGTCAGATCTCTCATCAAGAGAAGTATAGGACTGATAAAAACCTTCACCCTAGTATACCCAAAACCCCACAAACCCTCATACACCAGAGAGGCTGTCAGAAAGGAGGGACGACTACCTGAAGTGAAGGTCCAGCCACCTGGCTAGGGTACTAGGGCCTTCAATAATTCTGATCCAGGGGACGACAGCCTTCAAAGAGGGTTTTGCTGATGATAGAAGAAGGCTAGCAGGTGACAAACAAGGTAGGCAACAATAACATCATTTCCACTAGAGAAAAGGGCACCCTGATCTCCCACACAGCGGCAAATAACTCAAGCAAAAACCTGGCAGCAAGATGAAGAGAAGAAACCTGTTACAAGGAGGCTACTCACTACCACAAGGAGGCCGCAAGCCTTCTCAAGGGAGCCACAAACTGTCACAAGGGCCGCTCACTGTTACAAGGAGGCCGCTAGCTTATCCAAGGAGGCCACAGACCACAAGGAAGCAATCCGCCAATTTTTGTGAGGAGGAAAAGAAAGATGAGTGAGTGAGTGAAGGGGGAGGGGTTCTCATTTATACTTTTGGGTAGGGTTTAGGATAAAAGAAACATTATTAAAAATAATATATTTAATTAATATAAATATTAATCAAATATATTTATAATTTATATTTAATTAATATTTCTTATATTAACCCCTAAGACAAAATACAAACCCCCAAACAAACTCAAGCACAAAAACCAAGGGTGGTGGGTTTAGGAGAGGCTTACACATGTCCATATACTTCTCAAGGTAACCAATCAACTTTATCATCACTGCATATGGGATACATTCCTCATGTGGTCATGCCCGCCTTCAAAGAGGGTCATACACCAACAATTGCCTGATCAAGGACCAGGTTGCCCCAAAACATTTCTGGGGTCTTATCTACCAAGGTACAAGACCGAGGATCAACCCATGCCTCAGACATGGGTACCCTGGAACATGTCCAGGGGCCCTAGACATATCTAGGGACTTTAACTGCTTGGTCCCAGATCAAGAGCCCCAGTCATATACTGGGGGCCCTCACAAGGGTCTTCACTGCTTGGTCCCAGACCAAGAACCCCAGTCATCTACTGGGGGCCCTTACAAGGGTCTTTTGCCATGGCTCTAACTGTTTGGTCCCAGACCAAGAACCCCAGGAGTGCACTGGGGGCCCTAGATCTCAGCTAGGGTCTTTGCCATCCTCCTGGAGAATGGCTCTTGCAGCTGCTTTAAATTTAACACTAAGTTCCACGGAATTTTGCTTCCTGCTGAACTAGGATATCATCGTTGATCCCAAGCTAAAGCAACACCCTAAGGTGCTCTTCTTGTTTGCTGTACTGCCTACCCAATCTGAGTCTAAATACCCATGCAACTTCTCTTCACCATCTCTAAGATATCTCATACCATATTCCACTGTGCCTCTCAAATATTTGAACACATGTTTTGCTGCTATCCAATGCTCCCGCCTTGGCTCCACCACGAATTTAGTCAAGGTGTTCACTGCAAAACATATATCTAGTCTAGTGTTGACCAAATACATCAAGGAACCTATCAACTGCCCGTAAAACGTGGGATCCACCGACTCTGAATCTGAAGCTGCCACTTTCTTTAGATTAGTGATCATATGTGTGGCTATAGGTTTGCAATCCTCCTTCTGAAACCTCTTCATGATCTCAACTGCATACTTACCTTGCCCAAGGAAAATCTTCCCTGGTTTCTGCCAAACATCCAACCCCAAGAAGTAATGCATCATGCCGATGTTCTTCATCTTGAACTTAGCTACCATGTCTGCTCTGCTCCTTTCAATGAGCTTCTCTGAACCTGTAAGAAACAAGTCGTCTGCATACAACACCAAAATGAGTAGATCGGTCCCAACAAATATGTAATACAAGTTAGGATCTGCTTCAATTTTGGTGAAGCCCATACTCTGCAGATATCCATCTATCCTAGAATACCATGCTCTTGGTGCCTGCTTGAGTCCTTACAAGGCTTTCTTAAGCCTGCTAACATGGGACTCTTTCCTATTTACCTCAAAACCCTGAGACTGCTCTATGTACACTTCTTCCTCAATGATCCCATTAAGGAAAACTGTCTTCACATCCATCTGATGTATCCTTCATCCCATAAATGAAACTAATGACATAATTTCTCTGATGGAAGTGTACTTGGAAACTAGAGAAAATGTCTCTTGATAGTTGACTCCTTTTTGGGAGAACCCTCTCGCTACGAACCTCTCTTTGAACTTCTCAATGCTGCTATCTGCTACATGCTTGATCTTGTAGAGCCACTTGGAACCCACTGTGGTCTTGACACTATGTCCCAAACATTGTTCTTCATGTTCGAGGTTTACTCCTCCACCATGGCATCCTGCCATACTTGCTGGTCCACTGCCTCCTAAAAGCTAGAAGGTTTGGGATCTATGATGCCGCTCATCAATGCCATGTAGTTTGGAAACTTCTTTGGAGGTATGTTCTCTCTAAATGTGCTCTTAGGAGCCTCAACATACTTTGAGCATCCCTCAATGTCTAAGTGAATCATCAAGGTCCCTTGACAGTATTGGAAGGGGCTACTGTCTCCTCCTCTTCACCTGAGGGCTGCTGTACTGCTTTGGAAGTCATGGGTGACCTTGGCTCAACCTTTAGAGCTTCCTGTTCCTCATTCTCTGTCACTGAAATAGGCTCATGGGACTTCCTAGATGTAAAGTCTTCCTCAAAATTTACATCTCTACTCACCACTATCTTTCTTTGCTCTGGAATACATACTGTATAGAAATTTGAAGTCTCACTGTAACCTACAAATAAATCCTTCATATTGGAGGGCTCCAACTTGATCCTCTTTTCTACCTGTACATGAATATAAACTGGACAATCAAAGATGCAGAAATGGCTCACCTCTGGCTTCACACTAGTGATTGCCTCCTTTGGTGTCTTGTTCTTTGAGATCCTGTGAGGACATTGGTTTTGGATGTAGACTGTTGTGTTACATGCCTGTGCCCAAAGAAACATCAACAAGTCTTGGTCATGAATCATGGCCTTAACAACCCCTATGATGGATTGATTCTTGCACTCTATAACCCCATTTTGTTGTGAGTTGTACGAAATCGTTAACTCCCTTTTGATTTCTACCTCCTTGCAAAAACCCTCGAAATCCTTGGAGGTATACTCACCCCCATTGTCCGATCTCAAGACTTTGATCTTCTTCCCTGTTTGGTTTTCAACTAGAGCTTTAAACTCCTCAAACCTAAAGACCTCATCCTTGGTCTTTAGGAAGTAGAACCATTTTTTGTGAGCGAAGTCATTAATGAAGGAAACATAGTACATGGTTCCCAAGATTGATGCTATTGATATCGGTCCATAAACATTCGAATGCAGTAGGTATAGAATCTCCTTAGACCTATGCTTGTTGCTTGGGAAAGCGGTCTTGGCATGCTTTCCAAGTGTGAACCCTCTACGTACTCCATGTTGCTCAATGTTGAACTCTAGAAGACCTGTGACCACCTCCCTCAGAATAGGCAATGCCCTATGATGTAGGTGTCCATCCTCTTGTGCCACAACTCGCACAAGTTGTCAGTGATATGAACTAGGGCTTGAACATGTTCACCTTGCAACTTGTAAAGATTACCTTCTCTAACCACTATTGCTTGAGCTGTATTTGGGCTAGATTCCTTCTGCTTGATGAGGACTTGTTGGTTCTTGAACTCAATTGCAAAGCCCTTATCCTCCATAACCGAAACTGAAAGCAAAAACAAGACATCGTCAAAATCTAAAGAGTTGCCTGACTCGAGCTAGAAGGGAATAATACCAACTCTTGCTATTGGATACTTGGCATCATCACCAAGCTCAACTTGAACTCTTGAGTCCTGCTTCCTTAGATTAGAAAATAACTACTGGGCTGGTGTCATATGATGAGATGCCCCACTGTCTACATACCACGCATTCTTAGGAACCATGTTGGTAGAAAGGCAAGATACCATCAAGAAATCCTTCTCGAACTTGGTAGCAAACTCGTTCATCTGAGTTTCTGCAGAGGCTACTACCTGCTGTTGTTGCTTCCCATTACCCTTCTTCTTATGTAGACACTATGATGCATAATGACTGTGCTTATGACAAATGAAGCACTTGATTTTACTTAAGTCCTTCCCTAACTATGAGGTTGACTCCTCACTCTTTCCCTTACTGTTGTTGGGTCCTTTACCTCTGCCCTTATTTGTCTGACCAAATAGGGCTAGGTTCTCGTCACCACCCTTCTAGTTGGCCTTTGACTCCATCCAAGTCTCCTCCTGGATATAATCATTCCACAACCTTTCAAAGTTAGAAAGGTTCTCATGAGCACATATACCTTTGACAAATGGTTCCCATGAAGTTGCAAATCCATTCAGTGCCATGTTCACTCGTTCTGCATCTGCAATATTCTCCCCACCTGCTGCAAGTTGATCATGAATCTGCATGATCTTCATAAGGTAACTAGTGACTGAATCTGATCTGGTAATCTCTATGGACTTGAGTTTGTTTTGCAATATCATCTTTTTGTTTATGTTCTCACTTTGGTAAAGGCTTGCTAGGGCATTGAACATTTCATTTGCCATCTTCTTCTCGGATATATGAGGGATCAAATGATCCTTTATGGTATCCATGTCATCCACTTAGCCCTCACTTCCTTCTTGTGAGCTGCCAACTACTGTGGATTTCTAGTCAAAGGCACAACATCCTTGACAATATCCCAAAGATCATTCTCTTCCAATAAAAGTGTAACCCTCACTTTCCATGATAGAAAATTTGAGGCACCATCCAGTCTATCCTTGAATCTGAGGCTAGCTGAGGCCATCTTTGAGATATAATGCACAAACTCCCAGATCTGAAAATTAGTCCTTAAATAAAGGAATATTGAAATCCTCTAACTGCTGGTCCTCCTTTCCAGTAGTCGATTTACTGCTGTGAATCCTTGAGAATCTCAATCAAAGATATTAGCTCTTATACCTTGTAAAGTTTTCAAGCCCAGGTGACTGCTGTCCTAATGTGCTCTTATTAAATAACTTAAAAACAGATTTATTTAACAACAGAAAATTAATTTTTTGAACATGGCATCAATCACATAATAGCTGAAAAAATGAATAGTGGAAGAATAAAACACATACACAAGGATTTCCCATTTGAATAAGCTTTTCATCCTTTGATCAAAGCTTACAAGGTGGCCTCTGCAGCGTGCTTTAAACTAGCAGCTGTACGGTCATTAAATCACCTAGATCTGAGGCTGTACGACCTGTGCATACGAAAAGGACAGCTACATCAATGGTATGGCATGTACGACCCACGCATAGGAAAAGGACAGCTACATCAATGGTATTGTGTGTATGGCCTGCTAATCTCTTGCTCATCTCTTTAGCAGATCTGCTCCTCTTCTTCCTCATGCACTCTTCCTTCCTTCAACCCTGTTGCCTCTCTTCTCATGTTTGTAAGATCTCTCCTATCTTGTTCTATTTATGCTTTGAGAGAGGATAACTAATCTTCTGAATCCTAGCTACAACCTATCTCAATCATGAGATGTACAGCTAAGATTAAATCCTAATCTTAGTCACTAATGTCCTAGAACTTCTAGAACATTTCATTTAGATTCCTAAGACTAGTTGACTTCAAAACATAAAACTTTCACTTTTTCTTTTATTTTAAAGTGAAATTACAAGATAGAATTAGTGATCACCTTTTCAGGGTGGTCACCAAAGAAATCTCTCGAACCACTTCTTGCATGTTAACCATGGAGGTGAACGTCCCGAACTTGTGCAAGAAGCTCCTGCTTGAGCTACATTTCTCAACAAACTTTACCTCATGGAGGTGATTATTAGACCCATGGTTCTCTATGGTTTAGAGATATGGGGATCGAGCTTGCTACAGACAAACTGGGCTCGAGCAAGGAGAGTTCAAATCTCGCTTCTCAGGTGCATTATTCGATGGAAACATATAGTTCCCTAGCCCATTATTCAGGTGGAGTTCAGCGTCCACCCCTTTCGCCTCGAGGTTACCTTTTGTCTAGTCACTTTCCTACATAGAGTCAAGACCCTTGGGGACTTTGCCTCTGGGAGAGAGGTAGCCCTACCTTGCACTCCACTCCTTAGAGGCCCTTGTCTTGGATTTCCACATCATCTTTGCACGAGGTTGTGTTTGAGAGGCCTCTCGGCTTCTCCAGTTGATGATCATCTCACCAGAGTGCCTTCCCCCCCTTAGGTACTCTTTAGACACACCAAGCCTTCTCTTGTTGACTAGACAGGATCTGAATCGATCCATCTAAGAGGACATCTACATATTGTACATCGAGGTCACTTGGACCTCACCCATGGAGAGCTTGGGCCCAAAGATGTCTTTAGACCTTGAGCACTTCTTGGAGTTGCGGATGGCATCATTCTTTGTCCCCCATATACACATAGACATTGGATGCATTCACTCAGGATCCCTCTGGGCTAGTTCCGAATTGGATCTCATAGACTTCTGGCAGAGATCGATCACCAGTTTCGTCGATCAGATATGATCTGCTAGATGTGCCACCTACAAGATGTTAGGATCTGACCCTAACCCCTCTTAGTTGGTTATTAGTTAGTATGATGTATTTTCCATGTAATAAGGTCGACATTAGTTAATAAGGCCTATTAAATAAAGTTGAACAAGTCAATGTAAGAAGACCTAATAGAAGCTTCCTCTTCTAGAAAGATCTTCCTCTAGAATGTTCTTTAGAAGATAATAGTAGTATAAATAAGAGGAGGAATTTGTCTTGAGAATTATTGTAAGAGAGCTCTGCTCATTTCGAAGGTTGCCCCCTTGAAGAGGCAAGTGAACAAAGCTTTCTTGGTGCTATCAATAATATATTTTTGCTCTCTATTGAATGTTACTGTTATTCTTGGGGTATATTTGCTTGTTGTGTTATCTGTTTCAGGTTAAGCATATTACAAGTGGTATCAAAGTGAGTGAGAAAGTTTGTCTTGAGTATTATTGTAAGTGAGCTCTGCTCATTTTGGAGGTTGCCCCCTCGAAGAGGCAGGTGAACAAAGCTTTCTTGGCACTATCAATAATATATTTCTTCTCTCTATTGAATGTTTCTGTTATTCTCGGGGTATATTTGCTTGTTGTGTTATCTATTTTAGATTAAGCATATTACACAATAGCTAGACATAGAGATGCACCTCATTTTTTAAGTGCCCCTTCTACTACGAGATTAGAGGATACTACTATTGCCTCTATAGGGAGTCAAGGAGATCCCTCTACACTTTCTTCATCGCAATCAGAGGTGCCTAGTGCTCTTCATCGTTGATATATTCAGCCACAGATCTCAGTCCTTGCATGCCCTACCCTGCCATGGGACCACCACGAGGATCACCTCATACTTTCATGTTGCTTTGTCAGATCAGGGTAGCAAGAGACATGCATAA
Organism: Picea mariana; assembly: GCA_032191745.1. NCBI lineage: Eukaryota > Viridiplantae > Streptophyta > Pinopsida > Pinales > Pinaceae > Picea > Picea mariana. The sequence continues at coordinate 12,653 of JASDQU010310242.1, forward strand.
CTCTAGTGAGGTTGCTCTTAATGGGAAACTTGAAGACGGACAAGGCTGCAAATTACAAGCTTTATTGATCTTCTCCTTGCTGTTATAATATAAAAAATATCTATTAAAAGATTTTGCTAATGATGACAAACTCAAAGACTACGAGGCCTAGGTTTACTCTAGAAATGTTCATATGTGTGTACTGCCAATCATAGAGAAAGATACATTAATGTGAACCATTTCCATGAAATATACCAACAAATAGGAATAGTGTTACTAGGATTATGCCCCTCATAACCATCAATGATGAAGAAACCACTAGCATAAACAACATTTGGATGTAGAAAGCATCCTCATCCTCAGGGGCACACTACCAAACCGTCCAATAGTTTTAATGAAATACACAAGAGAAATGGAACAAGAGCTCTAATTCTCAATTCTTCAACAACGATTACAATAGGAGGAGCTCATCTTATATAAATGAAGAGCTCAAAATCGCCTCCAATAAAATAATAATATCCATGCCTAAAACCCTAGATCTATTCTAGGAGTGCATAAACAAGTAATATTTATCTAGTTAACTTTATGGACAAGTCAAAGAAATAATAGAATAAGAGTGGCCATGCCACATGTACAAATCTCCATCTAGATGAGTCCAACGTATGTTAGAAAGAGCTCCAACCTTCTGCCTTTTCCTTCTCCAAGGAGGTCAATCCATGAGAAAATGTGCAAAATCCCTCTTCTAATGGCACGTGTGAGCCTCCAAAGCATGATTGGGTGTGGAAACTGTTGAGTTTTGGTGTACCTTGGGAAGTGGTCCCCTTGTGGTTGTGGGTCTCTAACCACAAGAGGGAAATATTTGTACCTATATATCTTGTACTTTATGTCTAATTCCACATTGACTTTATCCCAAGTCAAAAAGGTGGAATTTGTCACTTAAGGCAAAAGTGACAATTAATTCACTTTGTCGGTGAATTGAGGGACATAAAGTGAACTTAGGAAACTTAACCCAAAGTGGGTTTCTAAGTGAGATTCTTTTGAGATGATCTCACCCATTGATTAAAGATGGCTAGGAGTGATCTAGGCCATTGATCTCTAGGAGTCTAGGTTTCCTTATGGATGGTTCAAGAGGGGCGCATAGGGCATTTGGCGGCTCATTCACTCTTTCGTTCACTTGGAGAGTTTGGAGAGGAGCATTGAGAGGAGAATGGAAGCATTGGATGAGGGAAGCTTGGGCCATCATTCATGGAGGGTGCAAGGAGGCTTAGGGTCTTATTCTTTTGTGGTGTGAGTTCTTGCTTGGTGGAGGGCGCACTCTTGGAAGAGGGCGCAAGCTTAGCAGGCACTAGTGTCACTTGAGCTATTGCAGATTTGAGTGGTTCATTGTTGAGGCAACATACAAGAGCTTGTTTGTATGCAAGGGTTTCTCCATTGGCCAAGAGAGGATCAAGGGCACATCAGTTCAGTGGAATAGGCAACAAGGAAGAGAGGGCACACTTGCTTGGGCACATTCTTCATGGAATCTTCTAGCCAAGCTTGAGAGGAGCTTGCTACTTGTACAGGTTCCATTGTATTTGTTTACTTGTATTCCATGCTTGAGACATCACATATATACACTTTCATTCTAAATTGGTTTTCCCCGAGGTGGTTTTATCCAGGGTCATGTTGACCAAAAATACTTGTGTTCAATTTTCATGTATGCTTAGTGTTAGCACTGAAAGTCACCCTTAGATTGCGGGAGGATAAGCCCAGTACCCATTAGAGTTTTTGGTGGATGTTGGTTTTATATGAGTGGAGGTCAATGGACAAAACTCAATATGTGAATGATGTTCAACACAGAACCGAACAAGAAATGCACAGGGAAGTGAGGGCCACAACTAACTTCAGTAAGTGAATTGAGTTTAAGTGTGAGCAGAGGGAAGACTTAGTGAAAAATGTGAACAAGACTGCTATGAGCATCAGGTTTTCAAGCAGCTTGGAGAAGAAAAACTCAGACTCAAGATCACTCTTAAGCTCAAGCTTCAGACACTGATATATGTCCAAACAACACAATCACAACAACACAATGATCAAACCTACATCACCATGCAGCTACAACAACTCGATTGGATCCTCCATGCCCAAGCCATTCAATGTAAGAGGGGAAAAGATCACAAGGAAGCTGACTAAAACTGGTCACGATACCGCTGCAATCAAACCTACATTACAACAGCATAACAACCCTCGACTGGATCCTCCATGCCCGAGTGTTTTAGCACAATTTTTACAAAGAGATGAAAAGAGGCTGACTTCTATTAATCTGAAAGTCTCAAATCCGATACATAACCAAAGAATAGTTCTGGCATCAAAACATTACAAAATAGGGACCTCTGCTCAACCAGTTGACCACCTTAACAAAATATTAAAACTATCTATTTATACTCAGAACAATTCGCCACCACCAAGAGTGTGACCTGGCCACTACAATCAAAGCTTTGCGTCGGCGACTTCTTTTGTCAATCTGTGCATGTATACCTTCTGTCAGACGCGAGGTCAGATCGGCATGGGTCTGCAGGGAAATCTGCACGCAGGGGTACCACAGGCTGACGGTTCAATCCCCATGACTGAACTTTCCATACCTTCTATTTATGGGGTGAGCCGAGGTTTCAACGACCAAACCTACCCTTCATTTACTACTTTTCCTCGGAGATTGAACGAGACTTAATGCTCAGGGGGTGGCCACGTGCCAAGCCTATAAGGGTGCCACATGTCCGTACTGATGGCTGCCACATATCTGGTTCTTCTGGGCTCGGGGGTAGCTCCCCTTCCTCTGGCTCCTTCTTCAATGTGACCTAGGGCCATGACTCTACGTGAATGCACGTTTACAGGTGCGACCAAGGGTGGTTTGAAAGCAAACCGCTTTTGCCCCTGCAATTTACCATGAATCGCCACACGTCCCTTTCTCAAAACAGTGGTTCCAATTGCGGCCCACCCTTAAAATTTTAAAACTCGCGCACCTTCCGACCCTGCAATGGAGCGTGACCATCGATCTTATGGTTTGAGATAAGGCTTCCTGATCAACGGCCCAGCTCTGGCGTTCTTCAGATCGACGGATCGGATTTTCCTTTTTCGAATCGACGGTCGAGATCTGCTTCGTGATTCGGGCTTCAGACTTTTCAAACCTCAAACCTCCTTTGTCTTTTGTTGCTTTTATCCGGAGCGAAGGATCTGGCAACGCGTGGCTCCTACTGATCGACGATTGAGACGCTTTTCGGGTCTCCGGGCTCCGGGAAAATCAAATATCAAATCTCGCTTACCTTCTGTGTTTTTTACTTGGAGTTGTCGATCTCTTGACGGGCGTCCGCTTCAATCAATGACTCTGCTCCTGCTTCGGGACTTTGACCCCTTCAACCAGATCGACAACCCTTCTGCTCCCTTCTCGATCAATGATCGAGAGCTACTTCGGGTCTTCGGGCTTTTCCCCCCTTTGCTTTACTCCGGAGCTCTAGATCCGGCGTCGCGTGTCTGTATTTTAAGCCCGAAATGAGCTGCTCTGCATGCTATGCTCGAACGCTTCCTGTGCAGACCACGAACTTGGACGACCTGCTGCCCGTGACAACTATATGTGATAACACTTAGTGTTTAAATCAGCAGTAGGAGCTTGTTAAGATCCTAGAGGAGTGCTATATGTTTTGAGGTTTGCATGTGCTATCATTGAGTTACTAAAACTACTTGCAAGGGCACCTTAAAAGAGCATATAACCATAAGTTGAAGGCAGATTTCTTGGCAGAATTAAACAGACCTGTTTGCTGTTCTAAAACAGCAGCAAGGACAGATTTTGTTGACTAAACTTAGAGCCCAACAAGAGGTCAAAGACAGACCTGTTGGGCAGCCTTCATAGTTTCTCAAAAATCTACAGAAACAACCTCCATGAAGTTAATTGGTCCCCCCAAAATGAGAAAGATAGAATGCCAAGTGTAGATCGATGCCTAAAATAACCTCCAACAACTAGTCGCGTTCCATAAATGGGTGGATAGCACTGTCTCCAAGTCAAACCATTTGCCAAACATATGCCAATGGCTAGTCGAAGAGAGAGGGAATACATGTAAATTGAGAGGGGACGACCTTGCCCTCAAGCAATAAAATAATAATAACGTACATGTAAATGATTCGACATGTGTGCAAGAGGGTATCGCTCCATCTGATCATCACCTCAACCATATAATAAACCAAAGTACTAGTGAAAATTTACATCAAGAGCTAGGGCGCTAATGTAAAAGGCTTCCATCCACTAATGTGATGTGAAATTAATAATTAAATCAGCCCAATCACCATCAACATGTGTGCACAAGGAGATCACCCTCTAAAAACCATAGTATCAATGCTAACCAAGTAAATAAAGTGCACATACTGTTAGGATTATGCTTACTTTAGTAGATTGGTTTGGGTTTGTTGAGGTTGTTGAGAGATTCTCTCAACCTCTCTCTCTAAGATTGGAATTTGTTGGATCTCAATCCAACTATATATACGTATGTATGTGTGTGTAACTGGTAATAAATATTAAAAACTATTATTTTGTATGATTTCTTAGTGCAATGGCTGCTCTCTCAATTTCTTTGTCATACATCTTAAATACATTGGGGTGCTCACACATGATGCCTGTACCCACATCAAACATAGCAGTGACACCTCATAATGCCTGGAACCATATAAAATAATGATAATCAAATAATGGAGGGGGGCAATGTGATATGCACTCTACTAACCTCTGAACCATAAAATTATCATCATAATGCTAAATCCATTGAAACATGACATCAATACACAGGGACATGAACTAGTCACTTTGCACTAGACACTTTTCTCTGAACATCACAGCACCCGCTGTTGAGCAGTTGTCAGTTCTTGAAGAACCATAAGGGTAAAGCTAGGAAAAGCTTGTGCTTCCATAATGTCCCTGGATAACATCAATTGACCGTTTGGAACACCTCTATGTATCTGCCTCCTATAGCAAAGTGCTCAGAATCATGCTCATGTACCATATTGGGTAACACCTGTGTCATTAGGATAAGCCTGGAATATGTAACTGGAAGTCATCTGATCCTCACACATCATGAGGGGTAACAATACAAATCATAAAGTGAGTTCGCAGATAGTTAGTCATTCTCTTTTCTATCTCATACTCTCTTTAACTGAGCATTAATAAAACATTCACACAACAACACAAACACTATTCTGTTCTAATTTTCTTTGTGTACGTCTCAGTGATTATTTGTTTCATTTCTGTTCATGCTTCAGTTCCTGTAACTTAATCAGTCCAATCTGTTGAAGTTGTCCTCCAATTTGCATACTGGAATCAAATCAATTACTCGACTTCAACCTCACCGACTGTGTTATTCTTACTTTATTGTCATTGTTATGCAATATGTGTAGTCTTGGTGTGGAAAGTCACACTGTCGTTGGACCTCCACATTGCTCTCTTTGTTGGTTAGTTCTTGGATGACCAGAGCTTGCAGCAAATTGGAATGGGATTGGAGGTGCCAGTTTAATTCCATTTATAGTTTATACGTTTCTTGTCTTTCTCCAGATTGAAGAAACAAATGAAACATACTGATTTGACTTATTATCTTCTCCAGATCGTTGTTGTCCAATGCAGCTAGCCTCATGTTTGTGCTCCTCCTCTTCAGGCCAATTAAGTTGTTCTGCTAAAAGACAAGGAGCAGGCACCATCAACCTCTCAACCTCATTGTTCTTAGCAAATTGCCTTTTGAACTTGTTCACCATCCAGTGGTTATTGGTCATGAAACTGATTATAGAAATACTATAGGAAAAAATACAAATGCAAATTGTGATGGTCAACCATTTTATAGTAGTTTTGGGTCCCAAACCCCCTAATAGGTTGATGTTTGTGGTATCAATTTTGTAGTTTGGTTGGCTAGCAAGCTTTTATGATGTTTTATAAGGTCAATTGACTTGTTTGACTAGAGCTGACCTGCGTTAACAAATCTTGACAAAATTTGACTTTCAAAAGTTTTATTTGTCCATTTCACCATCACTTTTGGGACCATTACCTTTGTCATTGCTGTAAATTGCTTTTAATAGGTTATAGATTCTTTTCTTCATTCGTTATTGAATGAGTACAAGTTGGCCTAATTAGTCCATCTTTTGGCCTATAAGAGGAAAAATGTGTTTGTACGTTTTGGAAAGTATGAAAAAGGGCTCATATTTTTGTAGGAAATATGACAAAAGATCAAACAACAATGCTTTTAAAGTAAGTAGTTGAAGAAATGGCAATATGGGTTTACAAACAAAATGGAGGGGATTGCATGGCTGTAATTCCACATGGCTCTGTACTGGTAATCAAACTTACAATTCATAGCAAATCTTGTTCTAACAATTGGTTTCTATTGGCAAATGTTAGATCCATTAGAGACAATATAATTACACCTGACATGTATAGATGTACTCTACATTGACATGTATTGTTCAAAATAATTTGGTCAGTATTGTAGGAATAATCATCCTAACATCTTGATCATTGTGTTCGTCAAGTGGCGGGGAATTAGTTTACGTTTTGATTCATTTGACTGCAAATTCTGTTCCCTTTAGGGAGGGTTAGGTGGGAAAATGTGACACATATTATCTGTTCCATAGACTCTTTCTTTGTATGCTGTGGTTTTCCTGTCCATAGCTTCTTTCTTTGTATACCGTCGTTTTCCTGAGTACTTTGTTGTATTCTAGTGTATATTAATCTATTGAATGTTATTGGCATTGATATATGTTGATTGCTTGATGCCATGGTTAGGATTAAGAATGACGATAGGATGATCCAAATTGAGGGTGTTGAGTCCCTTTCTGAACCGGAACTTCGGCAAGCTTGTCGAGATCGTGGAAAATTAGGTTTACTTTCCATTGAGGAAATGCGACAACAGGTAACTTCTTATTCCTTTCTCCAATATTGAATAATTCATTTGTTTTAGATTTCAATAAATTGTATTATTATTAACTGTCTGGTTGAAGTAAGCAATCATAAAGATTAGAAGTCAGAAAAGTGAATGAACTTTGCCATGCAAGGCATCTCTAACATTTCGACTTCATTTTATAATTTTGTAGTTGTTATATTGTTATCATGATGATGGATTTGGGAAGTATCTTACATTCTTTTCACAGCCTTGCAGAAAGCAATTAATGTACAGAAGAAAACAATAAAATGCTTCTTTAACATTTGCATGACAGCTTTATTAAGGGGAATGATTTAATTTTTTTACAAGGAAAAATATAAAATTTAATGAAGTATGACCTGCTTTATGGGATCTGACCGATTTTCAATGTAGGTCTCCATCATGCATTTATTGTATGGTAGGTCTGGGCCCTGCATATCATGCAGCAGCCAACTTGAACAAATCTAGGCTGCTTGAATGATGATTAATAATAACTAATACTATAAACGAAATGACACATCCTTACTAAAGGACACGACTTAATCAAAGGACGTGCCCCATCAACCTCATGAGCAGTCAATGTAAAGCATCACAAAGGTCATTGTAAAGCATCTCATTCATTGTTTTATATATATTTTGTCCTTTATTGTTTTCTGTTTACTCCCCTTCTTATGTTGGATGTTTCTACAGTAAATGAACATTGTTCATTTCAATTTATGTATAAAATGTAGTAGTGACTGTTTACATTGTCCAAAATCAGCAGCCAAAATCGGGAAATCCGAAAAGTTCAAGCTTCAAAACACCACATAAATGTGATAAGTAAAATGCCATCAGTGATTTTTTGCTTCATGTTGATTAGGAAACACTTCAACGCTTACTTGGCGTTCATTAGCAATTCTCAACACTTCATTGAGTTGCTCTTCAGAACAACGACATTTTTGAATCCCATAACTTTTGTGTGATGCCCACGAGGATAAAACAGAGGCTGTGTGATGCCCATGAGGATAAAATCATTACAAACCATCCAAAATGCCAGACTCTTACTTGCTAGAGAATACTAACTTCAATCTTAAAGGGCTGTAGCATTACAAAACTCCAACATAGAGTTAGTTAATAGTAAATATTAAGAGTCTTCAGCATGCAAATTTGGAAGATAATTAGAATTAGAATTTGGAGGAATGGACAGAAGATAGGAAGCTAGCCCAACCTGTGACGAAAGAATATGTCCCAACATTTTAGATAAATTTGATTGTTCTCCTATTGTGAATGTAGTCCAAACTTCGAAGTGGGCAATCTTAAGTTCAGTTTCAGGTTTAATTCATGAGGCCAACGAGCTTGGGAATGCGTGGTTGCTCCCTGCTTGACAAGTAGCGTGTGGGAGCTCCCCAACAAAGAGGGAGCTTGTACAAGATCCCAATGACAGAAACTCGATCAAAACCATTCCCAAGCTTTCGAACTTAGCTGCAAGGCGCTCCCAGTTCGTTCGCACGCTCCTAGAATCACTCCTGCCAGATTTGGAACGTTTCGTACCCATTCCCAAGCTCCTTGGAACGTTGGAACGTCGGGAACTCGTTTCCTAGAGCCAGGGAGTGGTTTCCATGCAACCAGGTGTTTATGTCACTGTCAGTGTTATCAGAACTGGACTGGAACTGGCAAAACAGGCCGGTCCGATTGGTTTCAAGGCATTTCTAGTCTCGTTCAAAGTTTTGGACCGTTTTTGGCCAGTTTTGTACTGAACCGGCCTTAAAGCACTGAACCAGTTGGGTTCGTATGGAACTGGCTGGTTTGGTATGGTGTTGTACGGTGTGGCTACGGACCACCAAAACTTAATTTAAAAAACACAAAACAATAAATTAAGTTATTTGCAAGCACAATATCTAACCCTAGGGCCCTACTAATGCTATTTAAAGAGGTCCCCCCCCCTCCATTTCACTCACCCTAGTAATTAATGGTAATATTAAATGCTTAAAGAAAGAAAGATAAAAGAGAATGTCAACTTGTAGTTAAATTTTTAACATTACCATTAATTGTTTCAGGATGTTTGAGAGTGGTTCCAACCTCATTGGACTTCATATGGAGAAAGTAGAATTTTAGATCCCATTAAAAATTCAGCAGACTACGGTTTTCAGGATTTTAAGACTGGCAGGAGTGGAACATTTCCACTGGATTCTATCATGTATGAGGGTATGGAACTGGCATTTAATCAAGAGCACTAAGCCCTCTATGTACCTCAATGTTGGTGGCATTGATTGTTGAACTCCTCTGTCATGACCCTAGTAAAAATGTACCCTTCACCCAAGTAAAATCACTGATTAGGCATGTTAAACTTTTTCTATCTTATTTCAATGCTTAGGGGGTGATACTGATGATGAGGATCCTAATATAGGCAATGATTTTGATATATGTAGTCATTTGTTGTCGCATGTTTTTTTTTGAAATATAGAGGCCAATTAGAGCATCTTTGTTGATGTATTTTGGTTCAGAGATGGATTGCACTCGATGCTATTTTGGTTATATGGACCCTTACTTGCTACACACAGGAGATTTGTGTATAATGGTTTGGATTCATATGGATGCACATGAATATATATCTTTTTTTCAAAATTTGAATATTGTATGTATTTTTTGGTCACCTGATTTTTGGTTTGGTTTTTTTCTGGTCCGGTTCACATTTTTAGGGTCAACTGGTTTGATGACCGGTCTAGTTCTGATAACATTGGTCACTGTGTCTCTGAGCTTTGTGAGAGTAAGGCACTTCAGAAGTGATAGTTCATTCCCTTGAGTCCTTATGGTGTGATTTTAATATCTTCAAACTTTGTATTTACGGCTTTGAAATAAAGGTGAAACTCTTTTAGCAGCCAACTCTTTGTTAATGAATGAATTTAATGGTTTTATGTGGAGCTATTGGCCTTGTGTATATCACCTGCCCAATCGGTTTTCTCTTTCACTTCTTTCACTCTTGTGCCCATTGGACTTGAGGCACCCATTGAAGAAATACATCAAAAGAACAATTTACTTGGCTGATTTTTAGTATTTTACTGCAGGTCTGTAGTGTTTTGTTGCAGATTTACAAGGGACAAAGACTGATTTAATATTATTGCATGTAAATTTGAACTTTACTTTCTGTTCTTAAGTGTTTAGAGGTAGAAATATACATATTCCGAAGATTTCAGTGAGTCTATTTTGAAGATTATAAGGTGGGATTGACTTGCTTCCCAAGGCCTCTCTTGTCATTTTCCCAACAGTTTTTTTGCAAGTTTTTTCAACAATTGGTTAGCGGAAGGTCGGTAGCTATTCTTGTTGTCATTCTTGTCGAGATTCTAGATAATAGGAGGTTTTATATCTAGTTAAATTTTCCACACAATCTCCATCTACAAGATAAAGGGAGTAACCGCTCTTAGTTCAACAAGCATTAGGAGCCAACAGTATTTGGTTGGGAAAGATAGGGTCGAGAGGGATGGAGTGTGAAGTCATAGTAAAGGATTTCCATGTCTCCTCGAGAAGTTTTTGGAACATGACGTTTGGAGGATCTGACTATTTAGGAACATTAAGACTACTATATAGATTAATCTCTGCACTTGTGTCTACCACTTTGATTGCCTCTTGTGGTAGAACTTATCAGAATTACTCCTTTTTAAGTGTTGTCTCGTCTTATCTATTCAGTGAATGCCAACACTATCTTGTTTAACTGGTGCTTCCCAAAGCTCACTATCCCATCTTATCATTATAGACTCTACCTTAGTAGTGTGAGCTGGGCAATTCCTTTGACTCTTGCTTAGTGATTAGGTGGTGAGAATAATAGCTTGTATGTGTTTCATCCTTGATGATTCAAAAACCATGTCCATCTTTAGTAATTACACAACAAAGTTCATGCAGGTTCTCCCCTTTAGTGATCTCATCCCAAGTGGATGACAAACACTATGCACATTAGCTTTCACAAAGAGAGAGAACATTGCAAAGATAGATAATGGTTATTATATTATGAATATTGAGCACAAGTACAAAAGGCTTGGAAGTCCCTAGTAAAGGATTGATATGAATTATTTTCAAATTAATGTGCTCACAATTAATGCGGCTTACAAGATTGAATACATTTATGTGTTGCAAAGTTGGTATTTATTAAATACCAACATCTCTTTCATAAATGATGAAGTACTTGAGGACTATATAATAACACCATTAAATTCTCAAATCATCTTCTAACATACATGAAACTACCATTTCAATATATTTAGTGTTAAAAGAAATAATGACATGATTAACAAGTGCTATATGCTTGGAAGTATTTTCAGAATGCATAGACAAAACTAGTTGTACTTTTATGGTTGTTAGGGTTTGGTTCTAGCCTATTAGATTGAGTGGGAACATGAGAGGGTGCAAATTATTATGCTATAGTGGATTTTACGATACAATCAAGTAGTCCTCTAGGTTATGGTTCATGTAGAGCTTGATGCACTTTCCTACATTCAAAGACTTTATTTTCTTACATCTTACTAGCATTGAGTTTGTTGCATGTGAATGCAACTTTTAGGAGAAGTGGATATCCATATCTAGCTACATCCAGCTCTTAGAAACATGTGACTCTAGATCTACATCTACATGCTAACACTAGCTAGGCTAGTATTTTCAGGGCTCCTTTATTCTAGTCAATAGTTTATTTATCATGTCACTTTGGATTCTCCCTTGAATGCTCCTTCCAATCTTCTACCCATCAGAGAAAAGAATAAGAAGCTCACTAAAGATAATATTGACAAGGATTACATTTGTATGTCTTAAACAACTCCACTTAGGTCATTTAAAAACTGAACTCATCCCTATGCTAAGCATTCCATTAGCATCAAGGATAGCCCTATGTTGGAAATTGACATAACATAACGAAAACATTGTTACACATATTGACAAAGAGAGGTACATCATGACATACAAAGGTTGAAGAATCCAATTCTCTCTCCCTCTCTCTTCAATGCATTTATACATTTTTACAAGTTGTTATTGATAGTTTACGTACTTAATATCGGCAAAATTTGTCGCATAATAGGGAGTGTTGGATCTATGACTATGTTGTGAAGTTTGAAGTTTGGACACTAACTTTGGATATTTGACTATGTTGTGAAAGATTGGAAATTGAATATAACCTGATCATGTACTTATAAGGTTTCATGGATTCACCTCAGAGGAGGTTTTTGTTAGAAGTTTCCCTAGTTATGACTCTTAATGTCTACTTATTGTAATCATAAATTGCTTGAAATAAAACTATTCGAAGTACTTGAACTAAATTTTTGAAGGGAAAACTAATCTATGAACTGAAAAAGAAACCTAAGTTAGATTACCAAATAAMAAAAATTTCCTTGAATCCCAAATTGATAGGTGAGTTTATTAAATGATTTCTAAGTTCCAAAATCAAGTGTGTTGATTGGGAACCGAAATGAAAACGGCTTGGTAATCAAAGCGACAAGTCAACCTCCAAAGTGAATGATAGCTYTTCCATGACATAAGCAAGGCTCCATGATCATATGATATAATATACTCCATGCATGACGGTCCTCCATAGCAAGGTAACGGGCTTCCCGAAACATATGGGGTAAAGGAACCCTCTCGTGGAAGAAAATTACTTTGAGATGGTGATGGGTTAGTAAGAGTAAAGTTTAAACACACTTGGGTTGATTTCATGAAGTGATACCTAAATAGGTTTCTTGGTTTTTTCAACAATCACTCATATTGGCCCAAATTACAAGGCATATGTTTGAATTTAATGCTTGGTGGTTTTAATTCCTCAATAGTTGTGATAAACTTCTTAAGTGAGGGTTCATAATGCATATATTTGACCCTGTCATTGTGCCTTTCAATTTCTTGAAACATTAATGTCATATTTGGATTGAGATTTGGGAGGAAGTAACACATGCAATCCTCGTGTTTTTTAATTGGCCTATCATTTGTTGTGGTGGGTTTATGATGGATACCCATTGAAAGGATTAGTAGGCATGACAAAATATGGAGGAAAGGCCAAAGCAATTAAGGCAAAGGCATGGGCTATGCGATGAGTAGACTTAGGAAGTGTTTGTATTTCACAAGAGAGGGGATGTTCCTCCTAACTCTTTAATTTTGTTGAAATGTCGCTTCAGTGTAGGGTCTTGTATAGCCCAAGTTGGATTTATAGGGTTGATTGCAATTTTAGAATCATCATGTATGACTAATCATGCCACCCCTAAATCTAAGGCCCATTGAAGACCTTGTATCATAGCGTCACATTCTATGATAGGGACACCATTTTTTATTCCAAACAAATAGTGATAATGGATGTTTGTCCATTAGGACTAGTGATGACAATCCCAATCCCAAACCCATATCTAGATTTGGCTACATCAAATTGCATGGTCCAAGTGGCTTGCACTTGGTTTTCCGTTAGGTCCATATGAAAGTCATAGTTGGATAATATCGTTTAAATGTCACTCCCAACTTCTTGGAATGTCATGTGTTGTAAAGAGGTGATGTGTGTTAGATTATAAGGCTTACTTATGTAATACTATCAAGTTGTTAGGCATTGGGTTATTATTGGATGAGGTTGAGATAATCACTCAACCACTTCCTCTCGAATAAGTAGTAGCTAGATTTTATAACCATTTGCAATGTTTATAAAAGAGACAAACACTATTGTATTAATGAACTTGAGCTAATATTGAATATCTTCTTTGAGTTTCTCTTGTTCATCCTTCATAGTGGTAATCTAGGTCTTATTCTTATATGTTATCAGAGTCACGCTCCGATTAAAGAAGCCTATTATTTGTGTATGCTGCACTCCAAGTGAAGGAAACTGTTGTTGAGGAAGGAACCGCTAGGAATGAGCAAAGCGCGCTATCATCAATGCGACGAGGAAGAGGAGGAGAATTGGGATTCAAGATTCTCCTATTGTTGAATGTAGGTGAGCTTGGAATAACTATGAGAATAATCAGTCATTGTGATTATTGTGTACAGGTCGAAGCATAGTAGATAGTGGGAAGAATAGGGAAGCACACCCATGCGTTCCCTAGTGCAATCTCTAAGTGGCACAACCATTTCTCGTTAAATTCTGTTTGAGCAATTCGGCTTATGGCGGGATTGCATAACTCCATGGAGTAATCACACAATTGAAAGCAATCGAATATGCCATTAAAGAAAGACAAGTCGATTTTTGTTATCTATTGAGCACAATCTCTACTTTGTCCATCCAATGTGGTAGCTCAATTATGACATAACGATTTGCCAACTATTGAAGTGTACTCGAGCTCATTATCCTAGAGAGTGCAGATTTGATAATTCATGGAAGTCTTGTCTGCTTGGAGGCATAGTGATATGCAATAGCCTTGAGAGTTCTTTGTGCGAGGATCTCAAGAAAAGCGTAGATCGAAGAGAATAATTTTGTCGGTCCTCACTTAAAGTTGGAATAGACTGTTGCACTTGCTCTTAGTCATATGTCGGTTATTGGTGTTAGAAGTGGGACATTGTGATTGTGATCTCCGTTCTGGCAATATTTGCTTTTCCCAACACTTAGTTTTGGCTTTCTAAAGCCCTTTTATGGTATAGATTGTGTTTTGGTACAAGGCCTATTGCACACACTACAATAGATTTATCCATTGGCATTCTTTAATTTTTTTGAACAGTTTGTGTTTTGAAGATTACGAGTAAAGGAATTGTGAGTGTGCTTCGTGGCATCTACAGAAGAATAATAGAGTAGTTTGTTCTTTTATTTTTATTTTTTTGACCAGGATGTTAAACATGGAGATTCCATTAGAGAAATACTCTAGTTTCAATTTCCACACCTGGAAAGTAAAAATCCAAATGCAACTAATGAACAAATCCTTGTGGGGAATAATAAAAAGGACTGAGCCATCACTGAGAGATCCAATTAAATTATTGGAATGGCTAAGTAGAGATGATAAAGACAAAGCCATCATTGGCCTTATTCTCGTAGATTCATAGTTACATCACGTAGATATGGAGAAATCATCCAAGGAAATCGAGGATACATTGAGTGCATTGTTTGGAGCATAAGTGGTCAATGCAAAGTTTTCTCTGAAGCTACAATTACTCAGTTTTAAGATGTCAACAAAAATCACTATGTCTAGTCACATAAACAATTTGATATCTATTCTCAGATCGTTAGCAAAGGTCAAGGTTGCGGTAGATGAAGGGGATGCCAAAGCCATTTTGTTAAATAGTCTACTATCTATATACAACAATGTTATTTTTACTCTAAGCCAGTTGCCTTATCAAAGTTTAGAATATATGATTGCTGCACTCTTAGCTGAAGAAAAGAGACACATTGCAAGAAATGCAAAAGGTGATATTCAATTTGAGATGGCATTCTACTTATGAAATAATCATAGTAGATCAACTAAAGACAAGAGGGAGATAGAATGTTACTACGGTGAAAAAATGGGTCATATTGCAATTAATTGTAGAATCCATGGCAGTAATCTTCTCAAAGGGAAGCTTAAAGAATCAACAAATGTAGCTCTTACTAAAGATCCACCTTCTATTCTTCGGGCTCCAATGCCAAATACAATTTAATACTCCGCAGTCGATAGTTGGGATGCTTACTCAAATGGTATAGAAGTGCATTTAATAGCAGAAAAAATAAAACTGCATTTAGCAAATATGAGAGTAGAGAATATGAATTTCCGAAGAGGTAGAGGAAGAGGTGGCAGGAGAGCCCTTGCATACATTCCAGACAACATACTCCGAAGATTGGAGGTGTTGGAATCAAAGTTTGAGGAGGATCATTCTGATTACGAGACGGGTCGAGAAGAAGTTGAAGATCCAGATCCGATGGAGAGGTTGATAGCCGCCATAAAAGCACAAGGAAAGTCTGGGTTTTCGATTTGAAAGGCGAATAAGCACTAATAAAAAGTCCCCTCTATGAATTGATGAAATCATCTCCGATACCTCTGGGAACAAATTAGAATTTGGATCCTTAAATGCTGATGGATGTTGGACCATTCACAAATATTTTTTAGACCATGCCCGCTTGCTAGCAACTAACTTGAGACCCGAACTAGGTATTGGTAACTAGATATTGGTCCGGAGAAAGCTTTTATTCTGATCGATCTATACTACCTACCTATATTAGTGGCTTGACCTTGAGTGGCTCGACTCTCAGTAGCTCCTATCTATTCCATATCGAGATCGTAGTTAGCCTCTTCCCCGGATGTAACCCACCCATCTTGCGTCTTAGCTGGAGTTACAATAGTAACATTGAACCTGTAGAGTCTCATCTTGCGTCTTAGCTGGAGTTACAATAGTAACATTGAACCTGTAGAGTCTCATCTTGCGTCTTAGTCAAAGTTACAGAAGAATGCTCTCCCCTCGCGACAACAATCACTAAACGAACGAAATCATATATTTGTATGTATAGCCAGTGAGTAAAGCCCCGCCAACGAACCTCTCTCTCCCTTTCTCCCCTCCAACAAGAGATTTGTGAAGAAGACTTTGCTGGAGAATTTGCATTTTAAGAAGGTCTACACTTTGAAAATAGGAAGGGATGCAGTGTAAGACGGATAGTTGTTCAATAGTCCAAGATGCTTGTGGATCGAAGAAACTATATCTCACTGGGTTATGAGACATGCATGTGGGGATTGCTGTCCAATAGTTTAGGTGAGATCCGAGATATGGAAGTTTGGTATCATATCTTTATGAGGGTTATGAGACATTTGAAGTGCTAATGATGTCCAATGCTGCTGGCAAACTTGGATGACAACTAGGAGGCTATGCCTTTCGGTGGAATAGGGAGCAGCTTGAAGGAGTCTTACTAGTCCATGCATTGTTTTCAAAGACAAAGCTTCTGAAGAATGTCTGGTTCTATTTTTAGTTGTGTTCAGTCAAAGTGTGTTTTCTTTCAATGAGTTTTGTTTTCAATGGTGTAAGCCTTAAGAGGGTGTGTTAGATTATAAGGCTTACTTATGCAATAATATCAATTTCTTAGGCATAAGTAGTAGTTGGATCCTATAACCATTTGCAATCTCTATAAAAGAGACAAACACTATTGTATTAATGAATCAGAACTAATATCAAATATCTTCCTCGAGCTCCTCTTGTTCATCGTTCGTTGTGGTAATCTAGGTCTTATTGTTATAATGCGATCTTTGGCTTTGGGTTCCTGTTTAATTGTTATTTTAGTTCCTTTATTGGTAAATCTAAAATGAGTGCCTTCCATGCAATCATAACTTTTATTTATATGAGATGACCATTACCTACCTAAGAGCATACCATAGGCTCCTCCAATGTTGACTGCTATGACCTTGATTAATATGATTACTTGAGGTGCACTTGTTGGAAGGAAATGAACAAATCTTTGATGCAACCAATGGTTTCTATTGAACACGAGTCCATGTCCAACAAGGCTTTGTACGATCCACTGCAATCTAACCCTAAATCCTTCATTACCCAAAGAGGCATGACATTGTGCGTTGCCCCTCATATTGATGACATAGTTATGGAGGAAAAAGTTGTGGATATTCAAGGAAAGAAAGAAGAGTGGAGTGCTTGGATCTAAATCAATAATGCCACACACCTAGATCTAAATCATTAACATCATACACCTCTTGAGATGAGGTACATTAACCTCAGGGAGAATTGTATTCTGGTTACGTGGGCAAGGTGTATTAAGATCCCTTTATAGATTATAGATTCTCAAATTGTTGTGGGGCCCTAAGTGTTGGCTTTTAATAAGAGATGATATTGTATATGAATATATTATTACAATGATGAGTGTTCCATATATATAGAACATATGGTGACCATCAATGAAAGGATGCATCCCTTGGATAATAAATAACTACATATTTATTATATATATTTATACTTTGTATTATAAATATCATGTCATATATATATATATATATATATATAGAAGAATGTCTTCCCGATGTTGTCCAAACATCAACACTCCCTCTCAACGAGGGAGACATTCTTCATCATGCCAAAGCTTGTCTCCGAAGTATACAAACTTCACTCTAGACTCATGACACCAATCAATCTTGGGAGATCTCTCTCTCCCACTTGAACGAAGGGGAACTCCTTCTGCGGCTCTGCCTTTGAGCCAATTGATTCTCTCTGAGATCAGGCTCATTCTGGGTCCGCATGTGATAGCATCTAACATCTTTAAGTCTTTATCATTTCAAGTCAAATCACTATGACTAAGGAAAAAGATCACACCAATGCTATTTATCACAAGTACACCCTTGTGATAAATATATCCTATCTCCATTGGTTTGCATCCCAATCTAGGAGAAGGTCCGCTCGATGCTTACTAGGGCCATTCACCTGTGTTCATACATGTCATGTAGTTAGTATCCACAAGACTTGAGCTAGCTCATCCTACAAGGGGTGGCCAGTTCTTTGGGGATGATCAAGCTAAGTCATCTTGGACCATACTTGACATATCGAGGTTCCCTCATGAAACTAATGTCTCAACTCACTCATGAATTGTGTCCATACTAGACATCTCGTGGTTCCCTCATGGAACACCTGTCTAAGACATATCGAGGTTCCCTCATGGAACCAATATCTTCATGTCTTGGTTCTTCATTTGACCAACTGAGGCATGTCAAGATGAAGTCCACATTCCCCCCTACTAGTCCACACAGGACCCTCTAGGGAGAATGTCTCACGCTTGTTGCCTCAAACATCAACGCTCCCTCTTAACTAGGAAGGTATCTTTCCATGATGTCTTCATCTAGTAGTCCACTGACTACTCTACAATCAACTAGTAGCACACAACTACTATCATACCATTGATAGCTCAAATCATCTATCATAGTCTCTGTGATAAAAAAATAGCACACAACTACTTCCAAGCGATCTAGTAGTCTCCATGGCAATCAACTAGTAGCACACAGCTACTACAATGCCATCCAATAGAACACGATTGTGCTGATCCGTAGTAGTGCACAACTATTGTCCAGTGGTACACAACCACTGGCAGTAGCACACATCTATTGTCTAGTGATACACAGTCATTGCTAGTGGTACACAACCACTGTATTAGTGCACAACTACTGTTTAGAGACACAGTCTCCGCCAATGGTACACAACCACTGTAGTAGCACACAACTATTGTCCAGAGACACACAGTCTCCGTCAGTGGTACACAACCACTGTAGTAGCATACAACTATTGTCCAGAGACACATAGTCTCCGCCATAGTTTCACGACTATGCATGTGTCTTGTAGAAGACCGACCATAGTTACAAAATTTAAATGCTCCCTCTTAACTAGGGAGGTATTCTTTGTTGCCACACGAGCTCATCATATATCCATAATACAACATGACTTCACAGCCAATGCATCCAAGGCCTGTGGCTATCTCTCAAATAGCTTCAACATGTCACCATGACATCCATTATCTCGCAATGCTCTGTACCTCATCATGTGCACCCCTGTGACTTCACAGCCAATGCATCCAAGGCATGTGGGTAGCTCTCAAATAGCTACAACATGTCCCCAAGACATCCACTACCCTGCAATGCATTTGTACCTCGTCATGGGCACCCCTGTGACTTCACAGCCAATGCATCCAAGGCCTATGGGTATCTCTCAAATAACTTAAACATGTCACCATGACATCCATTACCTCGCAATGCATTTGTACCTCATCATGTGCACCCCTGTGACTTCACAGTCAATGCATCGACAAGGCATGTGGGTAGTGTTATCCCCAATTTCTAGGGATAACTAGGAGATCATGTCTCGAGGCCCACAGGTCCTAGACATGGAGTACCGAGAGCAGGATTGACCTGAGCATGGCCCTGGAGGGCCCATCTTTCTTCTTCTTCATCAGACTTGTCCTGTCAGCAGCAACAACATCCATCTCCTTCGGCTTGGACTTGTATCGGAGAAGACTCTTGCTCCATGAGGTAATTGGTCCAGATATCATGGTATGTGTCATATTTAATCATTATAACCTGCAGATATATGCATCAAATTCCTTTTATTTCTGACGACTGCTTGGATCTTACATTAACCCACTTGACCATGGTTGGGGGGATTGACAGGGTACCCTAGCAAGCTTGTACCCATAGGTTTTGGTTAGCCACCAGGGGGGATTTTGAAGGGCCATCGTCCGCTCCCATCATATCATCACTCTTACATCTTATCTCCCACTCAT
>JASDQU010310242.1:32742-59124 GCA_032191745.1 Picea mariana
CCGGACATTAGGATGACCTGTTTGTGGGGTTACACCTTATCTCGTGGGAAGAAGGGGCTAAAGGCCCAGGAGGTAAAAGCAGCTGGTAAAAGATAAAAGTCATAAAAAATAAAACCTAGAGATGCCTCGCCCAGGGATCCTCGAGAAGGCAATAAAAACCCTCTCAACAAGAAACAAGAGGGACCCGAAGAAAAATGACAAACCAAGACCTAGCCAAGAGGATGGGGGGTCTCATCATGAGCCAACCCATTATGTTCATGGGTACCTAGCAGTATGACATTGCCATTATCTGGTTACCACGCAAGGGTAGTGACCTTTGGTTGCATGGCCAAGGGAAAGGGGGTCTCATCACGAGCCAACTTTATCATCTCTGTGAAAGTACTTGTGGGTAACACTTTCAGCTCTGGTCACCACGCCAAGGCAGTGTCCTCTAGTTAGACCTTGAAATAAAGAGAAAGAAAAAGTAATAAAGAAAAGAAAGAATAAAGACAATAAAGGGCTTGGAAAGAATTGCATCCATGACAGGTACAACTCACCTTCTACAAAGGCACCCACGGATAATATCACCCCTGTCTTTCACTCTACTTGTATGTCTGGACATCCTTTGACCACACCACCTCGTGTTACATGGCTTGGATGATATCCTCTAGAAACTTTCCTTTTCTTATGGATGCTGGCCCGATAGGGCATTTTGTCTTTTTCTTCGGCTTTGTATAGTAGGTCATTGTAATGTCTTTGAGCTATTGGATGATATATCAGGGGTTTTATGCATGCATTTGATAAAATTAATGCTGAAATGTGATTGACATTGCTATGATCCCTGTGACTAATGAGCCCATGGAGGGCGAAGTTTTTGATGTTCAGGATCATGCTCGACGGACAATTACCAGTTGGACCGGTACACATGGGGAGATGATTAGTTCGGACCTCCATGGGGCTGAAGAGCCCATCAGATGGTTGCTGGGACCCCATCAGGGGCAGAGACAGGACAGTGATTGGTCGAGCCTTTGCACAAGAGAAGAAGAAGAACGTTTTCATCCAGGGCGCCTTGGCTGAGCCTAGCCCAGGGGGGTTGACCCATTGCAGGTGGAACGTGCCCCTTTTGATGCCCCAGGACGTCATCTAGGAGCCATGACATCACCTCCAGTGTATGGCATCTTGACAAAGCAGTTTGGCACGTGTGGCAGAGTTTGGAGGCCCAAGGAGGGCCAACGTTTGTCATCTTGTGTTGCATTTTGCCCTAAAAAGGGTCAACGTCTCCCTCAGAGGGGCTTGACGTCCTGTTTATTGCTCATTTAGGGTTTCATTTAACAGTTTAATGTAAAACAATATGATTTTTGGTTTATAGCCTTGTTGGCTATTTTTAATGACCTAAAATTAATTAAAAGGTCATGATACACTATATATTGAGGATGTTTTCCCCTCATTTGAACATAACAAAACAACTCACACTTGTGAGGTCTGATTTTTGCGCCCTACTAGGGTAGTTTTGTCTTCTAAGTGAGGTGCACTTGTTGAAGGAAGGATTTTTTGACATCTTTTGGCATTTCTCTTCAAGGAAGGTTTACAACTAGGGTTTGCACATGATTTTCTTCATGATATGTAAGTGTTTTTCTTGCAAAACTTCTTAATTGAATGGTTGTAGGTTTAAATTCTTGCATTTACTTATAAAATTGCTGATTTTGAAACCCTAGGTAACAAGCACACAAGTAGGTCCTTGTTTCACGTCCCCTTAGAGGGAAATTTTTTAATCCATTGAAGAAGGAAGATTGAGCCTAGCCTTTGCTACACTCCTCTTGCTTTTTCCCTCAAGCTAGCTTGATTTTAAAGGTTGAAAAGGGGGTGACGTCCTAGGCCTAGGTTATCTACACCTAGGGCCGCCATCTTCTAGGGTTTGAAAGCCTTGCCATTGCAACACTTTCTCTCACCTCATCCTCTAGTTAGAATTGTTATTTATGCTAGCCGTTTTGCCAAATTGATCTAAAGAAGGAGGAAAGAGCACGAGTCCTTGCTTAAGCAACACCGGAGTGAGCCTCTTTCCCCTAGGGTTTTGATTCTAGGGCCCTGCCATTGAAGCACTCTAGAACCCTTCCCTCTCGTCTTTGGTCTTTATCCTTTCAAAACTTTGTGCCCTCTTCTTGTTTGACTCCATCTACCCTTAGGCACTGATCTTAGACACACAACGTTGAGGTCATAGTGTCCCAAACAAACTCTTAAAACTTTAATTCTTTAAACCCTAACTAACAAACTAACCCTAATTAAGGCTGACGTCACAGTTGGTTATCTCATCTTGACGCAACATTTGTCTTGTATAAGCAATTGAATGACGATCTAAAGCATTTATTGAGTAAAGCGTTGGTTGGATACATTGTTGGCTTGATCATCTTGATAGTTACTGATGAATTGATGCTTTTTTCATAGCTAATTGATAAAACGTTGACCTCATTGATATCTATTATTTTACATTGCTTATTAATTGATATCAGAAAGTCATATGAAGTACTAACCCATTGAATTATAGCCTGCATATATTCTTTATTGTTGTCTTGTTCCGGGCAGGTGTTCTCTTTGGGCATACACTTCTTTATTGGCTGATTAGCCGGACCTTCTGATCTTGGTGGTAACTTGTGAGGAGGAAACTTTAAACTTGACTTTATACCTTAGCCTCTTCAAAACCCCAGGTTGCCGAGGACGTCTCCCCTGGGTTAACCTCCCTAAACAGAAAGAACCTCCCCATTGAGGTGACATTGGGTGGGGAAGGTTCCTGTTACGCCARTTTGGCCTCAATTCTCTAGTCATTTGACCTAGCTACAAACTGTGCGATAACAGGTAGCTCTCAAATAGATACAACATGTCCCTAGGACATCCACTACCCCGCAATGCATCTGTAGCTCATCATGTGCACCCCTGTGACTTCACAGCCAATGCATCCAAGGCCTATGGGTAGCTCTCAAATAGCTACAACATGTCCTTAGGACATCCACTACCCTGCAATGCATCTGTACCTCATCACTCCTTTTGAAGAGGGACCACGCTGAGCTTGTCTCTGAAGTGCTCGAACTTCGTCCTCGATAGTGGCTTGGTCAACACGTCCACAACCTGCTCCTCGGTAGTCACGTACTGGAGCCTCACTGCTCCCCTCTGCACTATATCCCTGATATAGTGATATTTGATCTCGATATGCTTCAACCTGTCATGGAACACCGGATTCTCCGACAACTTCATGCAACTTTGGTTGTCACACCAAATGTAGGTTGCCTCCAGTTTGAGACCAAATAACCTAGACAACAACTTCCAAAGCCACACTGCTTCTCTACATGCTGCCACATATTCAGCCTCAGCCGTACTGAGTGCTACACATGATTGCTTCTTGCCGTTGCACGAAACCATACTGGAGCCTAGATTGAAGCAATATGCCGAAGTACTCTTTCGATCAGGAATAATTTCGGCCCAATCTAAATCCGAATATCCATATAACCTGAACTCATGGTTTGTCTCATACCTGAGACCATAATCCAATGTACCCTTAAGGTACCTCATCACATGTTTTGCTGTGACCAAATGAACCTGCCTGGGCTGCTCCATATATTGACTCAGGGTGTTCACAACAAAACATATATCCGGTCTCGTGTTCGTCAAGTACATCAATGAACCCACCATCTGCCTGTATAAATTAACATCCACAATCTCTGAAGTCGTATCCTGCAACAACTTCAGATTTGATACCATAGGTGTAACCATTGCCTTGCAATCCAACATTCCGAACTTCTTCAGGATTTCCACTGCATACTTCCCTTGACCTAGGAAGATTTAACTAGGCTTTTGCCATACCTCCAGTCCCAAGTACTAGTGCATGAGACCAAGATCCTTCATGTCAAATTCAGAGGCTAGCTCCCTCTTACATTGTATAATGAGAGGCTCTGCATTCACTTGCTCCAATAGTCCAAACACGTGCAACTAGCAGTATATTTGCATCGGCTGCAAAAGCCTCTTAATGCAGGAAAGCTTTGCAAAAGAGAAACGGTATCACTCGCTCCATATCTTTATGTACAGTGCCTTTTGATATGACAGTTCATGCATATGAAAGTAAGTAATCTTGTCCTCCACATAGACACCAATGTACACAAGTTAAAAGATGCATTTCCACACGAGACTGCCTAGTTTCAAACTGGTAATAAATGACCACAACAGTGACAAGTCTTGTTACTCCAACATGTGGTTTCATTGTATTTGTTGGCGGTTCACTAATCAGAATAGACATAATGAAAGATCGATATACCAACCATACAACCCACGTTCACCCTATCTCTAGTGACAAAATTCTTAATAATAGGCGCTCTCAGGCGTGAAGGGAATCTTGACATCGTTGTTCCCATAGTTGCTCAACTGCGACCATTGTGACTGAATCCCAGGCAAGAGATCACCTCCCTCTTCTCATTACAAAGACCCGCTCAAGGTTCACATCTACATCCAAGGCATCATAATCTGGCGTGAGGCTCACATATGCCTTCTTTAATCCATCGACCTCATTAGGGTGCTCACTTTCCTCATTGCTTATAATTGGTCTTACAACCATGTGCTCGTATACATCAAATCACATCATCCTCGTTAAATCTACCTTTGGATACTCCTTGATTTTCATGTTTTAATTCGTGGTGTTTACCTCCCAACAAAATGATCAGTGTGGCATTGTGTGGGATGAGGACCACATGCATGAGTGAGTGCATAGCACATCACCTCCTTTCTCATTTCTACCAGCATTGTGAACACACTTGAGAAATCATATTGGATTATTCATTGATTTGTGCTTCTCTAGTTGGTCTTTCCACACAACAATAAGCTCACACTTGACCCACATGTGTAGTAACAGTTCACACTTGAATCGCACGCAACAATGGGCGCTGGAAACTCGATCACACGCTTGATTTCCACACCAATTGTTATAAACAATTTACAACACTCCATCATCTATAATCGATTTGAGCCAATCGTGGAAACATTGAACTAGTAACAACCAGTAATGACTACCAATGTACATGATGCGATGATATCAACGTAAAATAGGAGCATATCCTCAACAAATCCATGGGTCTACATCTACAACAACATGCCTATGCTTACTGGATATCTAGGTTTCCACACTATAGTAGATATCAATCTGGCTGGATCATTGTTTCTGGGTCACTGGTTGGATTATGCTCATAGATCGCACCATGGTTGGATTCCTTGCTTTGGGTTGAACTTTCATTCATTTACAGTCTGATCATGGCTACTTCTAATCTAAAATACATTTTGGCCAAAGACTTAGTCAATTCTATCTTGCCAACTCCAGTTGGACCACAAAGACAACATTGCAGCAATGGGCTAATCAGGATCCTTCAAACCTAAACATGCTCTTCGTATTGCTTTAACAATGGAACTGACAACATATTTTCAGCTAAAACTCGACTCCAGAGCTTTTTCTCATGATCGGTGAATTAAAGTAAGATGCTCAACAAGAATTCCCGAGTCCCGACCACTGGATGCAATAATTGTGACGTCATTTAGCTCAACAATCACATGCCCATTATCGTACTGATCATCATTTCAAATGGAAACAATAGTTTGAGAGGTGGGATATAATCCTTCCCTGGTTTGAGAGGTGGCTCCTTCCAGATGGTGAGTCTTCCCAACAAAGAATGACGACTTTTCTCTGCTATAGTTACTGTGCGCATGCATATCTCTCTTCTTTCCTGACTCTCCTGTAAGGGAGTGAAGCCGAGTCCTACGCTGATACCATGTTGACTTTTCATAAGAGATGATATTGTATATGAATATATTATTACAATGATGAGTGTTCCATATATGTAGAACATATGGTGACCATCCATGAAAGGATGCGTCCCTTGGATAATAAATAACTACATATTTATTATATATATCTATACTTTGTATTATAAATATCATGTCATATATATATATATATATATATCTGGAAGAATGTCTTCTTGATGTTGTCCAAACATCAACACTAAGAATATTTGACAAACTAATGTTTGCCGGGAATTTATTTAGATCATCTATGATGCTAAGTCACCAGACACGTGGACACAGGACACATAGGACACATAAATACAAGTATCTAACACGGGCACGACGACCCCCGGAAACATGACACGAAGGACACGTTTATATATATTAAATATATATATGGACACGTTTATATATATATATATAAAATTATATATGATTTTTTTTTTTAAATTACACATACACAAATGAAATATAGACATAAAGATTCATATTTTGTTAGAAACTAGAAGATTTACATGATACAAAAGATGTAACATAATACATTGTAACATCAATGATGATCAAATGACAAACACTGAACACACAAGAAATTAGAATCATAAGCTGCAGCATTCTCAATCTCATTAAGTCATCAAAATCAAAAGGTATTACAATGTAGATAGATACTGAGTTAGAGTCATTGATACTATAGGTGGGAATGCCAATGACAAATACAAAATAGCCATAGGGTAGATACTAGAACCGTAGATGGAAGAATCTCATAGCTCATGAGTCGTGACTGTTAGTAGTCCTCCATGTCATAATCATCCAGATTGGCATCACTACCACTGCTCTCTCCTCCATCCTCCTCCTCCTCCTCCTCCTCCCCTATATCCAATGCAATCCGTGCATTTGTTGATGTGGAGGATGACCCCTCAAGAGGATCACCATCATCAAAAGTGACCGACTCTAGCACTAGTTCATTAAGATCCAAGTTGGCTAATGCCAACTCAACACTGTTGTTCAAACCCATATCAGCAGGAAACACATCCCACATCTTTGTCTTTCCCTTCAACCGCTCTTCTCTCTGCCTGTATATAAGACAAAGGTTGGTGTGCACATACACCACTAAGTCACCTGACACGACGGCAAAGAGAAGAATTCAACAGAAGAGTTTATACTTGAGTGAAGGGTACATTTTTATTGGGATCGTAACAAAAGAGTTCAACAATCAATGCCATCAACATCGAGGTACATAAAGGGATTGGTTCTCTTGATTAAATGTCAATTCCATACCCTCATACATGATAGAATCCAGTGGAAACATTGCAATCTTGCCAATCTTGAAATCTTGAAAACTGTTAAGTCTGCTGAGTTTTGAATGGGACCTAAAATTCTACTTTCTCCATATGAAGTCCAATGAGGTTGGAACCACTCTCAAACATCCTGAAACAATTAATGGTAATGTTACAAATTTAAGTAAAAGGATGAAAATGAAAGATAAAGGAGAATGAAAATGAAAGATAAAGGAGAATGTCACTTTAAGAATTTAACATTACCATTAATTACTAGGGTGGGTGAAATGGAGGGGGTGGGGACCTCTTTAAATAGCATTAGTAAGGCAAAATAACCCTCAGTTGCACACCAAAACACCTCATAGCTCCAACTTGCATGAGAAAACATGAGCCCAGGTACTTCTCTGTGCAGGACACGTTGAGGGTAAGTGTCGGACACGTGTTTGAAACGTGTCCTGTGAACAAGACACGTTCCGTACATGTGTCCTCACATATCGTGTCCGACACGTAGGATACATGACATAGAGGGGGGTCTAGACATATCCTGTTACTTAGCTATGATGTTATACGTACTAGGTATTGGAAACTGAGGAGAACTAGGCTTGTTGAATGAGCTCACTTTGTTAGTAGAACGAGGTCTAGTTTTAGGAGGAAATGTAGGCTTGTTGTCTACCACTAACATCGGAAGAAATTTGAGGTCTAAAGTTGGCTTCATAAGGAGAAAGGTTGTTGTTGAGTAGGAAATTCAATAACCAATAGAATTTCTTGAAATTGGGTCAATGATAATCTTTGAGTTGGAGCTATACAAGTCAATCGTGACTTCGTCCTATTTTTATTTGATAATAGTTAACCACATACAAACCCCACCTTGGATTATTTTATATTATTACTACCTCTACTCGTTTAAAAATTAAATCTTCAGATTTATTATGATCATAATGTGGTTTAACTTGGAACATGATCATCTTGGAATATGATAAATATTTTATAAGAGAAAAAGAACTAATATTTTAAATTATATTGCGTCTTTTGGAGGAAAAACCAAAAATATGTTTTTCACCTATTTTTAGTTTATCTCAATGCAGATTCACTAGTATCAAGTGCGGGTACTTATTGGATGCAGAATTAAATCCTACATCCATAATTAAATCCCACATCCAATGCATACCCACACTTGATACTTTTAGTGAACCTATGGTGAGATAAATTGAAAATACATGAAAAACATATTTTTGTTTTTACCCTTAATACATGCTAATTCAATTTTAACCAATAAAATACATTTCTCTTTGGAGGATTTCTCTCAAGTTTCCTCTAATGTATGTGTGTGTGAAGTATACCTTTACTATTATGTAACTATAAAGGTTATCGGCCTGAGTGGGCCTAATGGCTAAGAACATGTGTTTCCTCTTAAGAGGTCACAAGTTCAAATCTAGAGGGGGGTAGGGTATGTATACCTCCGTAGACTTTACCAGTCAAATCGCTGGGCGGAGGGGGGTCCCTTGTCCCACAAACAAGGGGGTCTCATACACCAATTTGGTGTGGCTTGGCCGTGACCTTAAAAATAGATTATTATTATTATTATTATTATAAAGGAAAAATAATGAATCGTTTTTTTAGCATTATTATATTGTTTAATTATATTCATTAAATTTTAATTTATGATGTAAATTTTAAATTCATATTCAATATACAGAATAATAGTGGTACATTTAATATTTTAGAATTTATATTAAATAAGATTTTATACAAATAGAAATGTTTTAGCACTATACCATCTCCTGTTCATCATAAGAATCTAAATCTTTTATTATTGTTTTTAACTCTCATCTTGTAACTCTACATCAAGCTAGCTTACATGGAAAGTATCCTTAATGAGAAAATATAGATTTACCTTCACTAGATAACACCTATAACGTAGTATGATGTGGCATGCACTCTTACTATTTTATATTTTCCTTAGGACGCCTATCTTTGACCTCAAATTTCCTTTAATGCTTTCCCTTTGAAATGTCAACTTTTGGTTGACTTGGTTTCTTAATTTGACGAGCCTCAACTATGAACTCACCTTGTAAAGATGGAAAACAAAACACCCCTGTTTTTGTAATTGTGATGAGGTTCAGGAGGTTCCTTCTTGTTCTTAGAATGGAGAAGAGTTTTGCTCGAAGATGTAGACTTTAAGAAACGAGTGTTTGTGAAACAATATTTAGGATCATGGAAATCTTGGCAAAAATTGTAGCAGTCCACTGTTAGAGTATGTAGCTCGGGCAGGTACTTCCATGCTAGGGGTGTCTAGTAGTGTGGAAGGGCCCCCCTGATGTCTAGACAACTTAGTGATGGTGGGGATCACTTAAGTCAACATGAGATTAAGTCACAACTGTTGGATGTGACTTGAGTTGTCTGAATGCTTGATTAAGTCCCCATTGTCAGATCTAGATCTTGAGGTGAAGATCTAAGGGCCAGGATTGAATGAGAGAAAGGCTAGCGTTTATAAAACACCAAGAAAGCCTCATTTGCTAGATATCTCAGGAGAAGTCGACCAGCTGAGTGAGAGTGGTTCTTCAAGAGAGATCAGGTGACTGGTTGAGTCGAACCAGTCAAGGAGGAGCCGAGTAAGGCAAGAAGAGGCCGAGTTGGGTCGAAACAGAGAAAAGGGAGCCGAGTAAGGGACCAAGCAAGCAGATCTGAGCAAGATATCAGATAGAGAGGGTGAATACAGGCATCCAAGGAA
The DNA here is from genome assembly GCA_032191745.1 of Picea mariana. Taxonomy (NCBI): domain Eukaryota; kingdom Viridiplantae; phylum Streptophyta; class Pinopsida; order Pinales; family Pinaceae; genus Picea; species Picea mariana. The sequence continues at coordinate 42,541 of JASDQU010310242.1, forward strand.
GAAATCGAGCCACCCAGAACTTGCACCAAGTAGCTAGGAGGCCGTATGACTGGTACGGATCTCAAAGGAGGCTAAGAGCGTGTTGTACGGGTGCATTGAGGGCAGATAGGGTGAAGCTGAGAGCATTGCGGCCTAGCACAACAGAAGAAAGAGAATCAGAGCCATCACAAGAGTACTGTACAGCTGGTACGACCCCCAATCTAGCAGAATAGTGATTGTACGGAGCCGTACAGTTGGTACGACCTCACAAATCGGTATCATTGTGATGATTTTGTATGAAATTATGAATCATTGACTGAGAAATAATTGTATTGAGGTTTTCCCAGAGGAGTGGGGTTCCCAGAGTATTTCTGTTCATGTCTTTTGTGTGGCTGTCCTGAATATTTTACTGTTAATGTTTATAGTATGAAATGTGTGGTTTTCCAGTCAGTTAATCAGATCTGAAACTTTCTGTGTTTGCTGGTTAATCTATGATATTTGTGCTGTAAAAGTTTTACATCCACTTGCCTCGAGGGAGTTTGCAAAGTCAAAGGCATAGGCCTAGGTCTAGGTGTTGTTGTGAAATGTTGATTGTTAAAAGTTTCTGTTCAAGGAGAATATTGGGTTGTTCATATTTGAGCATTACCGAGTTTTCTCCCCTTTCCTCTACCATTGGTTCATTTGTGACATGAATCTTTTGGGATTAGCAATTTTCGAGATAAGGAAACAAAACAAGGGGGCATGCTGATTGCTCCATGTTTTTCTCTTTGTCTAAGCTTTCTTGCTTACCCTTGTGCTTTCTGGCTCCCTTGCTCGATCTTCCAACTACTAGCTTGTGCATAGGTGCTTGGGTTGCTTTCTCGTTGTCTTGTCAACAACTTGCACAGGACTATCAATCACTCTCTATGGTCTAACAAAATGGTTTTTCGAGGTTTATACATTCCTTGGGGTTGTCTGAGAACATTCACCCTCAATTGTCTTTTCTCCACTATAATGAAACCCAACTTCTGTATCAACTTTGAGCCTATCCCTTTGGTATGAACTTCAAAACTACCAAAAATATCATGTGCTTTTTGAGTGTGAGAAAGGGGTGAAGAGGAAGTGTTTACCACAATTTCTTTTGTGATGGTCTATGCATCTCGAGTCAAATTGAACCTCTCTTTCTTCATCTCTTTTAACTTCCCTTGAAGTCTAGCCATGATGGATTATTTGGAAACCCTTTCTTTTCATAGGCTATTTACAACTTGGACATGCTCCTCATGAAGTTTCGCACGACTTTCTGGAGACCACTCCAGCCCTTCATTCTCCTTCTCCAACTACTGGACTATCTTACTTGGTTGTTCATTATCCTATAGGATTTGCTGATTTATCTACTGCAGTTCTTGAAGTCATTCTATGTTGAGAACTTTTCCCATGGCTGCCTTACTGCAACTCATAGACTAAGAAATCTTCTGCTCTGATACCAAAGTGATCCCTCTATCCAGTGGTTGAGTGAAAATCTCCCAATGACACTCTAAATCAGATTTCAATTAAAATCAACAATATGCCTTGTGTGATTATTCTGTCCTAGATTCCTTTCGTTATCAAGCATTTAACAAAATAAGAAATAGACAATCATACACAAAACATTCATACACAATATGGTAATGTATTTAAGGAGAACCCTCATGGGGAGGAAACTCCAATTTATTCTTTTGACTAAAGTATGCTGACTAAGAAATGGTTACACATGCAATCTTGCATGACCTCTGGGATTCCACATCCATAGGGCTGTGTTTAGAAGTGCTTAGAGCTCATAGTCACTTCAAAATTTGCTTGGCTATCAATTGCTTACCATTTGTAATTCTATCCTCACTATGGATCTCTGCAACACAGGGCAATGTTTACAATGTCTAACAATTCCAACAACGAGTTGGAGTCTACCTTTCCTCAAGGCTCTCTTCTTCTCCACAATAAACCCCATTGTTGATCGCGATCCTTCAGTTGACTTTCTTAGTGAGATTGTCCAATCACCAACCTAGCTTATGGCTTCTTCTATTGGCTCTTTTCTTGGATCCCACAGGCTCACCATTTCAGACAAGATATTAACCAACTCCGCAATCTACTGGCCTCTACCTTTGGTTCTCTATCTCCCAAAGATTTTACCAGAGATGAACTGATGGCTGAAACAAAAGGTTACTAGGTCTAGTTTCCAGAGGTTTCCAACTTCTGTCTGCTCACCTTCAAGGACTTATCTGTGTGTGTCTCGATGACTACAAAGATTCAATCCTTCTTATATCCATAGTTGCCAGAATGTGGAGCGAAACGAGAGCGTTTTAGGAAGCAAGAGCGCCATTTTCCAAAAATCTCGGAAGCGGGAGTGTCTTGGAAGCGTCTGTTATATATATATATATATATTTATATATATTGCATTTATATTAAAAAAAACATTCTGAAAGACAAATTAGTTGTAGAATATATGAAACCATGCATATTTGTACATTAATATAGATAGAAATGGCATCCATAGTACATCAATGATTAATCATTCGAGCATCAACCATCTAGAATCTAGATTCTAGCAATTACAAACTTACAAACCAACATACAAATTTTTAAGCCATATAATAGAAAGTAGACCATTAACTTATGGAATGCAATCAATTATCCATAATCCAACAACTGTTAACAATCACATGAGTCATGACCAAATAGTTATGTTTACAAAATAGGCCATCTGCACTGAAGTATGAAGACCAAAAGGTCCAAAACAATAAAGTTTAAACTTTAAACTTAACTAGTTGCTAAATACTATGAATCTATCATCTATAGACCATGACATATAAAGTAATGAAAAAGGAGAAACATCAAACAACTATCCCATCCTCCTTCCACCATCGCGATTGTTGCGTGGGCCTCCTTGTGGTGGCAGTGGAGTCCCTTGGGAAGGATGAAACTGTGCAGAAGTAGATGTCGGAGAATGGAGGGGGAATAACTCCTTTATTCTCCTCATTTCTTTCCCCTAAACTCTAAGCCTAGGGTAGGACCCACCCTTTTCCTAAATTATAAAAAAATGTGACTTTTTTTTGCTTGTGCGCCGAAGCGTCCGGGTCCTTCAGCAAAGTGCACGCGAAGCGTGCCCAGAACGCCTTCAGAGCACGCTTCAGAATTTTTGAAGCGCTTTCGGAAGCGTGGCGCTTCCAAATTGGCAGGGAGCGCGACCTTTAGAAGGCCATGGTGCGCTTCTGAAATTTTGAAGCGCACTCTGAGGCAATCTTCCTAGGTGCTTGCGCTCGAAGCGGGCTTCTGGGCTTTGGAGCAGGGGGGGGAACGCTCGGAGCGAGCTTCCGGGCTCTGAAGCGGGAGGGGGGGAAGCTTCAGGTAACTCTGCTTAGATCTCTGTCTTTGTGACAATAATCCTTTACTACACATGCCTTATCTGAGTAATGCTTGCCCTATCTGGTCTGTTGTTTTTGTATGACTACAAAGCTAGACTCCTCTACAATCACATCCTTTTTCACCAACCTTTGCCAACACTTCTTCGACTGGCAGTCTGCCTTCTTATGGGCCATCTCCAAGTTACAATGATTCAACTTCAGTCTTTGCAGTCATGCAACGATTTGCCTTCCTTAGGTAATCGATGCCAACTATCTAAATGAAAAAACAAATAACTCAACTATTATTGTTGATGTGACATACACATGGCATACACATGATGCTTTGGATCAAGCCTTTACCCATCCTCTTGGTCATTCTTCTGAGGTTCAGTTACAAGTCCCCAGTGAAACTGTTATGATCGACAAAACTCCATGATCACTGTTAGTCATGTGCTATTAGACCAATGTCCCGTCACCTTAATCCTCAGTCTACTGTCTAATCATTGACCACACTCCTATCAACAAATGCTCATCAAACATCTACTATAACCCATCGAGTATTTGTCAACATGCTCTATTAATGTGCATCCCCTATTGCATTTATTTGAACATCAATGTACTCTTCCTGTTGATTTGCTTAGTTGAGTATCTCTTGTTGGTTCTTTGCCTGGTCAACTTCTTCAATCACTCATTTAGTCGACTATCCGAGTAATTAGCCAATGCCTTACCCTTAGACAGTGTACACTTTCTTCAATATCAGGATCTGATTTTGGATCAATAACTTATACCAAGATTCATGAAATTCATTGGGCTCCAAAATGATTTGAATAAGAATAAACCATTTTGTACCACAAGGCTTTGGTTTTAGACTAAATTTAAAAGTTTATGAATCATGTTTTCATCAACCTGGCTTAAATAAGTTGACTGAAATGGACATTAATAACAAACTTATGATACGATAATGGTAATCAATCTAGTTAGATGGTCAGCTAGGTAATTTCCCTTAATGTCCTTTGAAAGTACAAATGTGCATTACAAAGAGAGAGCAAGACAGATGACACATATGCTTTCACAATTCATCATTGTGTCTATCTTATGTGTCTTTGATCTTTGCTTTTTGCTTGTATCATAGCCAACATCCTGCACTTCCTTATGGTATCTTCTATAATCAGTGGTCACATGGTTTGAGATTTCCACTTGGGAAGTTCAGAGTCTGCTGACATCGTCTCAGGTTCAAGGTAGGTCATTACATTCTCAGGGTCGAAATATTTGCAGACTAATCAGTGGTCACATGGCTTGAGGTTTCCGCTTGGGCAGTTCAGAGTCCGCTGACATTATTTCAGGCCTATGTCACAAGGTTCACCAAACTTCAACCTTGAGGTTCGAAATTTGGTGAACCTAAAAAAAATTGAGGTTCATTCAAGTTCGTCGAACCTCACGGGCGTTGATTAAGTCCTCATTTATTTTCCTTATCCCTTATAAACCTCATAATTTATCCTTGTAGTTTCCATGTCCATCATAACATTTTTTATGTTTATTGATATTGATTTTTTACTATTTTATGTTATATTTCATTTTAAAGTTATATATATATATATATTTGAAAAATGTATATAGACAAACCTAATGGCGAACCTCATTGGAAAATTAGAATTTGAACCGGACCTAATTGTTGCCGAACCTGAACTCGAACCTAAACCGTGTGACTTAGTTTCAGGCTTAATGTAGGCCATTCCATTCTTAGTGTCTATCTATTTGCAGAGTATGTGCATTTGAGGTACAAATTGAGATTATTTGTACTCCATTATATTATGAGACCTGAAGCATGTATTCCTGCACTTTTACGATGACAGTTGATTTAGTTTCTACCTTCATTAGGTCTGAGGACAAGACGTGCTAGCCCAAATCATTATATAGATGTTTAGAGGTGTAATTTTGTACTTGACAAGCAGAAATATCTACAGTCCACCTTGTTGCTTCCTTCTTCCAGCCAGATGAGAACAATGTTGGGGGACAAAGTGGCCTTGAAACTTGAGATGCCTCAAATGATAAATTTCTGAGACGCTGTCTCATTCTGATCAGTGGATAGCAGTCCTGGTAAAATTTGAGGCTCACGTAGTGACTAGTAGATTACATATTGGATCTTCTACTCAGGGCTAGCGCACCAGATTATATACAACTGGGGGGCTAGACTCAACCTGGATTTTAGTCAAAGCCTTACAGGATCTTCTGCCTAATTTTACCTCCAATCAGTGTTCACTCAGGTGTTGCACTCTTTTGGGTACTTTGTTGGAGTTTTTTCAGTCCGGGCTTGGGTTTATTCTATTTGTCATGGATGCCATCTGTAGCTGGTTAGCAAGTGGCTATTCTTATCAACTATTTTGTATTTTCTATAGTATGGCATTAATTGGCTGTATCATCTAGCCTCATTGACCTATTCTTTGGTCATTTATAGAGATTAATCAATGAGAGGACAATCAGGTTGGTGAAAGCGGGGTAGTGTTATTGACCTCACGAAGGTTTGGTTCCTCAAAAAAGTGGCCGGCATACTCCCAAAAGGGAGCCGTCGATAAGCAGTTGAGATGTCATGGCTGTTAAGTTAAGTGGGCTGGTCACATACCAAACAGTGTAAAACAGTGTCCCACATTCTGATAGTTGGAGGATACTCAACATTTAATAGAGTTGAAGGAAGCTATCTTGAGTTTCCATTTATGGACATTAATACATGATCTTTATTTTATCTGTTTAGTTTTGATATACCTTATGCACTCCTTTTTATGGACTTTTATGTTTTATCATTCAAGTACCTTTGAATGCCAATGGTCACTCTTGGACACCAATATATTTTCTTTCTTTGTTTATTTCTTCTTTCAATATAACAATGCTTTATGCTTTAAGAAGTTCTTGCTATCTAAGTATGATTGCCTACAATTTTTGATTCAGCTGTTATTGTCATTATTGTTTGAGTGACTACTTGCAACTCTCAGTGAAGTTCATGCTTTTTGTTCGGCGTGATGAAATTGTTGAAGTTATTATGAGCTTCCTGATTTTCATAATTCTGCATGTAAAAGAAACTAACTGGATTGCATGTAAGGAAAGTAACATGGTAAATTTTTATCGTGTACTTTGCATTTAATTTATTGGTCACATGACATGGATTCTAAATTCGTTCTCTATTTTATCTGTATATACAGCTGCGAGATTGGTTGGATCTATCTCTGAACCATTCTGTGCCTTCTTCCCTTCTTATTCTCTCCCGGTAATTATATACCTGTTTATTGTTTAACGTGATCTAATTGTGTTTGATCTTTTCTGTTTATTTACTGTAATATCATGAGCTGTTCTTCAAACTGTCATTGTTTGCAGAACTTTCACCATGTCAGGAAAGTTGAAGCCAGAAGAGGCAGTTCAAGCCACACTTTCTTCCCTTCCAGACGAGGTAGTTGACACAGTAGGTGTCACTGCACTCCCCAGTGAAGATACCGTTGCAGAGCGTAGAAGGAAGCTGGAGTACTTGGAAATGCAAGAAGAACTCATTAAGGTTACATCTAATTTGCACTTTCTTGTATCACACTTCTGCAATGGCCCTTGCTCCTTGGTTACACATTTTCATATAGCTACTATTGTCTGTATGATTTACATGTTGTGTAAAATGAATATGACTAGTGATCATATAGTTGTTGTTTGAATGGTGTACTACTGGAAGCAGGTGCAGACATACATGCCAATTAATGTGCTTTGTATTATTTCCATGAACATGTCGATACATCTTTGGTTAGCTTTTTTCACTGGAACGTTTTATTAATGCTAGTAACTTTTTGTCTTGGATAAATATATGTTTTGTGAAAGAAAGATCTAACTGACAATTTGTGTTAAACTTAGTATCTCTATAATTGTTATTTGAATGTATATGTGTGCACATGCCAGCTTAGGATATTTTGGGAAAATAAAGAGAGGAAAGTGAGCAAGCATGGCTAATGAAGGCATATAACTTTTGAATATTTTCTGGGGCTATAGTGACATATAATAGCATTGAAAGGATTGTTTAGGCCAAAATGGGTGTTAGTCTCATTGTAATTACATTGCAATCGATGAGTTCAATGTTCTAAGTCAGAATTTCATTGATAGGAGGAGGAAGAGAATGAGGAAGAGCAGCAGGCACGTCTAAGGGAGAGTCCAGTCAGTCAAGAAGACATTGCTTTGCAGGAGATGACTGCTGCAACTGCTGGGGAAGCACAAGAATTGGCAAAGTCTAAAGCAATTGATAAAGAACAGCTTTGCAAACTTAGTCGTGCTTTAGCTGTGCTAGCCTCAGCTTCTGTAAGATTTGATTTCACCTATTTTTTGGGTGTTTTATTGGGTTGCAGAAAACTTGTTTTAAGTGTTTATTTTCACCTTTACACATCCTATTTGCCTCTGTGAATTTCAATGCTGGAGCTTATGCTGTTATGTTCTTTTTGCAGTCAGTTAGCACAGAGCGTGCAGAATTTTTGGCCCTTGTTAACAAAGAGGTGTGTATTTTTCTTACAGAGAGTTATGTATCTTCTTTTATTTGTCTGAATAGTTTCTATTTTTAAATGCTGCTATGGTTGTCAATTAGTTGTTTGTCAGTCAATTTTGTACTTTATTTACAGAATTTTTTCCTTTCATAGTCTACTTGAAAGGCCCGTGTAAATGTCTTTGGATCAGGTTAATCTATCTTGAAAAAAACATTATGGATGTAAAGTCTGCATGCCCAAGTGCATGTTTTGGACAAACAGAGTATTTTTGAGGCTTTCCTATAGAAGTCACAAATTGAACTTAGAGATCATAATAATATTTTGCTGACTGTGGTATTACTTCTTTGATTTCCTCCTCTTTTATCAGTTTCTTCTCACAAAAATATACTTGGCGTTTATAGAAATTTCAATAACAGTGATTGCCATGTTGAGTGATGGCTTAAGGGGCACACAGAGAGCCTTCCATAGCTGTAAGAGTTAATGGTCATATAATAAGGTTCTTGTACTTTAGGTTAGTGGTTATGTGAGTTAAGTCACATGTCATAAATAGAGACTTGTAATTATGGCTAAGGCCATATTTTATCTCATTTATTGTATAGTAGGTTTATGGTTAAGGCTGACCTATTCAAACTTGATATGTAGGCTCAATAATCCTCTTGGGGTGCGTTCCCTTGTTTTGTGGGCCTATAACCTCCCCTTGAAGGGGCACTTCACTTGAGTTGTGTATATATTCACAGCTCAAGCTCTCATTTGTATCATTTCATCTTGTGATCTTCTTGATCTAAAATATCAAGTGTTATAAGCATTAAGGGCACTTAATTTTGGTGTTTTTCCCTTGTGATTGGCATTTTTCTCTTGGGCGTACTTGTATTTCTGTTTTCAAGACTCGTGCTTGGCTTTTGTACTGTACTTGACCTTTATTTCTCTAGTGCACTTGTGAGGTGGGTATTTCAGTATTTGGGTGAAATTTGGTTCAATCGATTCTTCTATTGACCCTTATAAATCTTAACATGGTTTCAAAGCAAGTGTGAACCTCACTCTCAATTCTTTTGGCTGATCTGGAAACTATGGGCTAGTGGCATCTTTGTAATAGTGTGGAACTAGGGTTTTCTTGGATCATATCTTCTAGGATTTCTCTAGGGGATCTAGAGATATAAACCCTAATCTAGAGCTGCACCTTCCTCCTAGGGTGTTCTTTGGCACTTTTCAACCTTCTTTAAGGTCGACGCCTTCATTCTTAGGGCTACTTAGGGTGTTGTACCATTTTAATCTATAAAGGTGAATTTTTGAAGTTTTCATTCTTTAAGGAGCCTTCATCTTACTTTTGTTGAGCCTATGGATTTAAAGTGGTTGTTGTCCCATTTAGATGGGGCCAACTATCATTCTTGGGTAGATCAAATGATTGTCCTACTTTGAAGCAAAGGTCTATGGATATACGTGGCAATGCCACTTCCTGTTGAAGATGATGACAGTTATGACCTTGTACGTTTGAAGGACAAGGCTCTTGGGTTGCTCACTCTTTATGTCGAGCTTGATCTCATTCATCATACCAAGGATAACAAAGGTGGGGAGGAAATTTGGGATACCTTCAAAACTATTTTTGGAACGATGGATACTACTCATGTCAACCAACTTGAAACTAAACTCTCGAATCTCAAGATGGGTGACTTCGACATAGTTGAGGAGTATATTGCAAGGTTTAAAACTTGAAGGTTGACATCATTCAAGCAGAAGGAAAAGGCAAATCAGATCTGAAACTTGTAAGTATTGCTTTGAATAATCTTTCTCTAGTGTTCAAATCCTTTTCTCTTATATTTTACGATATTCCTTTATTTGTCAAGGATTCTGTAACTCCTCTTGAGGAGGTTTTTTCTAATCTCATTCAACATCAAGTTATTTTGAGGAATTTGGGTGAATTATCCCCCTCGAGATCAAGCCCATCTAAAGCTATCTCAACCCCTCTTAAATTTGAGTTTGGCTAGGGTAAAGGGGAATACTTGAAATCCTCCGAGAAGAAAACAACCATATGTGGCTATTGTCATAAGGGGGTCCATCCCTTCAAGTCATGCCTTGTTCGTCTTCAAAAAATTGAAGAGCTTCTAAGATCTATAGTAGGCACCAAAGACCTTTTTGATGAGAATGCTAGATTTTCTTATAGTGCACATTTGATAATACCCTTTGTAGTTTGGATTGCTTATTCTCAACAAGAGTGGATGGTTGATTCTGGAGCTACTCGACACATGACTAAACATGAACACCTTCTCTCTAGTTATAGACAACAATACAGTGGAGATAAAGTGGTTATTGGTGGAAATTCAACCATACATATTGCAAGTTGTGTTGTTGTCATCGTTGACACAACAAAGTTTGGAGATGTTCTTCATGTTCCAGGTGTTAGACCAAATCTTCTTTCTATCTACTACATTACACATGCCAATAAAAATGTGGAATTTTGGCATGGGTTGTAAAGGGAATGAATGATTATTTCAAAGTGGTTGCCTCTAGATAATATGACGAATCTGATCAAATGTACAAGTTGGGGAAGATTGCTTCTTCGTCACATAGGAAAGGGTTTGTTACTATGATGGCCAAAATTGATGACACTAGTATGCTATGGCACTGACGTCTCAATCATACCAACTTTTGTTCTTTGTGACAAATGAGTCATCTTTTTATGGTTGATGACCTTCCACAAGTTGAACTACTCAATGGTGTTTGTGAAGGGTGTGTAATGGGGAAACAACATTAGGACTCCTTTCCTAAGGACAAAGTGAGGTGAGCTTCTCAGCCTCTTGCGCTGATTCACAGTGACATCTGTGGGCCCATGGCTACATCTTCTATTGGGTATGCTAAGTACTTCCTCCCATCAATTGATGATTTTTCTTGCTTTCTTTGGGTGTATACCATTAAATCTAAGATGAAGTGTTTGGAAAGGTCCAACAATTGAAATCTCTTTGTGGAAATTCAAATCAACAAGAAGATCAAGTGTCTGAGGATTGGTGTTGGAGTTGAATATGTTAGTAATGTTTTCCAATCATTTCTCATATCTTAGGACATCTCTTGGAAGAGAACTGTTGATTTATCTCACAACAAAATGGAGTAGTAGAAACAAAAGTGTAGGGCTATCATGGAGATAGCTCATTGCATGCTTCACTCCAAGAAAATGCATCTGTCATTCTAAGGAGAGGCAGTTGTTAGTGCAATTGATATATTCCATAGAACACCTACTCATGCTATCATAGATATGGCAACAAACCTTCTATTTCGTATTTCATAAATTTTGGATCTAGTGCATGGGCCCCATGCTCCTAATGTAAGGAAAAACACATCAACATATCCAAACTAAAGCTACACTCTAGTTGGCTACAGTGAAACTTTTTAGGGATACTAGCTTTATGATCCCACCACCTAGAATGGTTGAATATAAAGAGGCTATTTTTGATGAGGTTCCTACTCATGGTTTGCTAGGATCTCCCTCATTACTTATTTCAAAAGATTCTTAAGATGGATCTCAACATGCTTCCAAGGATCATGCTTCTTCTCATCACCATGTAGCTCCTCTTCTAGAAGATTCATGTTGTGTTTTAATGGGCCCTTCTCCTTCATAGTTTGATGTTGGTCCTCTCTCTACTTCTACAAGTACTCTCTCAAGATCGCTTCTACAATATTTGGGTAGAATCCTATGGCTGATGTGGACCATATTGATGATTCATCTAGTCTTCCTATTGCTAATGTCTCTTCACTTTTTAAGGATACTCTTGTCAGTGGCTTATCAAATCGTCATGTTGCAAATGAGGATGCTCTTGCTGGTGGTTCATCTAGTCCTCATGTTGTAGATGCCCCTGATAGTTCGACTTCATTATTTGGTGATGATGGAAACACCTAGCATGATTCGCTTGCACCAATTACTCTTCCTTAGGATAGGTCAAGGCCTATACCTATGTGGGCTATCTCCATTCTTGTTGATGTAGCAGAGTTTCTTGTTGGTCCATTCATGTGCTATTAGGAGGAATCTCCTCCACCTCAGGCCCTTCTTTCTCAAATCGTTCATTGTTTTCATGATGAATAAAATGCAGTTTGAGTTTTCTGTTGGGCCATTTGAACATTTTAAGGAGGAATCTTCTCCACCATTGGCCATCACTCAATGTCCTGATGTCCTTATCGAACTACAACATCTGCCACATAAATCTCTTTAGAGATTTGTGTCAGTCGTTGATGATCTTGATGGTTTATGAAGGAGCGATGTGTAGTTCATGGGGGGCGATTTGGTCCTTTGCTCAGCATTAAGGGGGAAAGTAAATTTTTTATTCTCGTATTTTAATGACTTCTCTCCATGGCCCCCTTTTCAGTGCAGGGGGGTTTTGGAATTATTTGTGTAATCTGTATGTGGATATGACCCATTCATCTGCATCATTATGTACTTGTAATTATGGCCAAGGCCATATTTTATTTCATTTATTGTATACTAGGTCTATGGTTAATGTTGATCTAGTCAAACTTGATATGTAGGCTCAATAACTCTCTTGGGGTGTGTAACCTTGTTTTGTGGGCTCACAACCCCCTCTTTAAGGGATGCCTCATTTGAGTTGTTTAAAAATACACAAATCACACTCTCATTTGTATCATTTCTTCTTGTGATCTTCTTGATTTGAAAGACCGAGCGTTATAAGCCTAAGGGAACTTAATTTGGTGTTTTTCTTTTGTGTTTGACATTTTTCTTTTGGGCGCACTTGTGTATTTGTGCTTGGCTTTTGCACTCTTTTTCTAATGCACTAGATCTATCTTTGTCCAACGCACTTGTGAGGAGGATATTTCATAATTTGGGTGAGATTTGGTTTCATTGATTCTTTTGTTGACCCTTATAAATCTCAATGAGATTAGGTTAGATTGAAGCTTAACTAATAAAGTGGTTTTATGAGATTTTGGTACGGGACATTGTCTCCCTTATATATATTGACATCTACACCATATTGAATGTATCAAGCATATCTTTCTCTCTTTTTATATATTCTAGTTTTCATTCATTGTCCATGTTCTTGTGTGATTTTCCGAACAATAGCCATTTCCAATGATCAACTAAGCCTTATTCATCAATCGCACCCCAACTTGGTGTGGAAGACTTATCAAATGCCTTTTTAACCTTTTCTCGATTCCTGACACTCTGATCAAATGCCTTCCTTCTGTTCTCATCTAACTCTATCAACCGATTCAATCTGTTCTGCAATGCATCTTTATCTGTACTAAATCCTTGAAGGAGTTGATACACTGGAACTCTCAAGTGAATTGGCAACTCCATACACAAGCTCAAAAGGACTCTTCCCTGTTGCACTCTTTTTGGTTATCCCGTCATCCCAAAGCGCAAAATTGATCTTACTGTCTCATGCTTTCTTGTTATCCCCTACTGTTTTCTTAATGATGGTCATCAAATTTTTATTACTTGACTCAGTTAGACCATTTCCTTGGGGATAATAGTTTGATGAATGGGACAAGATAATGCCATATTTAAAACAAAAGGAGGAAAGTTTTGCTGAACTAAGGGCTTTGGCATTATCTGTTGTGATTTTGGCAGGCACACTGAATCTTGTAATTATCCCGTCTTCCAGGAAATCCATGACTACCTTGTCGGTTTCCCACTTGGTGGGTATAGCCTCTACCCACTTGGTGAAATAATCGGTCATTGTCAAAATCCAAGTGTATCCGTTACTTGAATTGTCTTTAAACATACCGATGAAATCAAGGCCCCATAGCTGGAAGGGGGCCTCAACTACTACTGGTTGCAATGGTAGGGCTGTCAACTTTTGCTTTCCTGTGAACAACTGACAGTGCTGACAACCTTTGACCATCTTATGAACATCTGAAAAAATAGTAGGTCAGTAGTACCCTGCTCTAAGGATTTTATGGGTTGTGGTTTTTACTGCGAAATGCCCTCCACAAAATCTTGAATGAAACTTAGTCATAAGTCTTTTGGATTCTAACTCATCAACACATCCAAGTATCACACCATCGGGGTTCCTCCACCCCAATCCATCTTGAATGATGCAATACTTAGAAGCCTTTAACCTTAATGCTCTTCTTTTGTGACTTATCAAATGATTTGGGCAAGTAACGTTAAGGAGGAACAAGTTAATGTTTGAATACCACTGATGCTGTTCTAACTTCTGAAGCTCTGTAGACATAACTGGACATGGATGACTGTTCTGACACACTATATCCAAAGCTTGTTCATTTCCCTCTGTCAACATCTGAGCTAGACCCTGACCTTTGACCAGTTTAGTGGGTTTAATCTCCAAGTCATACTCTTGAATTTTTGATACCCACTTTCCTCTAACTCCCAAGCAATCCTGTTGAGCCAAAATGTCTTTACTGCTGAGTGAGGTACATACCCCACTATCTTTGAATAACCCACAGACGCTGAAGTGCTTAAGAGACTTAACTAAGGCATATGTTTGTTTTTCCGTAATAGTATAATTCAATTCGGAGTTATGCAATGCCTTACTCATGAACGCGATGGGTTGTTCTTGTCCTTCATCATTTTTCTAGAGCAACACCCCTGCAATAGTGTTTTGTCACATACCCACTACCTAAATCGGATTTTTCTGGTCTTCTGCCGAATCAGAAGCCCTAAAACATCCATGGAGGACTAGCGTAAGCTGGCTCGTTCTCTCTCCCCGCTCCCATGTGGTCGCGGGTAATGATCACAGTCCGAATAAACGCAGTACCTCTTTCATATTTCGCGCTTTGGCACTACAGTGAGGTCGAGTCGTTTGACTTGGCAACCGTCGAATCCCAACAGGGCTAGCGATCGGCCAATGGGGACGAATCCCTACAGGGTTAGCAAATGGCTAATAGGAACAAATCCCAACAGGGTCAGAGAACAGCCAATGAGAAACGGCCCTGTTGCGCGGTTAAGTGGAACACAGGTGGCAGAGAGGGAAAATGCGACACGGTGGTCGACATGACGGGAGGGGCCCCACTTCACATGCCACACTATTCCGGACCCCCCCCCCATTAAAGGCTGAATGGTAAGGGGGCTCCGAAATGCATCCTCGGCCGTAGATCTGGGCGGGTGGACTCTGGCCATCCAGATCTGTTCGCTACTTACCCTAATGCGCGCTCGCGCCCCAGCGTAAAACTGGCATCTCTTCCTCACATCGGACGGTCGTTACGGACCCTGAGATTTCCCGAAGGAATCTCGTCCGTCCATCGGGACTTAGCCACATGCTATTGTCTCGACATTATGGATCGGGATTTGTCAAGGCAAGAGCTCGAGTTTTTTATCAGCGGAACTCCCGAATCCCCGATCTTCGATTCCCCGGAAATGGGTGATCTCTTGACACATGGCCTCTGTTAATCGGACGGCTTAGATCCGTCCCGGGGTTTTCACCAGGGAAAATCCCGAACTCTTGTCAACAGGAATCCCGATTCCGCGATTTCCCGATTTCCCGAAATGGTTGATCTCTTGACACGTGGCCTCCGTTAATCGGACGGCTTAGATCCGTCCCGGGGTTTTTCTCCCCTAATACACTGGAGTCTTAACCCTCGGGTAACTTCTGACAGATCCAACGGCTGTCGGGTTCTTCAGCCAAGATCTGATGGCTCATAATGGTTCCTACCCATGCATTCTTCCACGACTCCCTGGGCGTGGAAAAGATCCACGGTCCAAATACTCTCATGAACCTTGGGGATCTACGGTCCTAAACTCTTCGCTACCCACGAAGACACAGGAAAACCAAGTGGTAAGGCATTTAACGCCCTACTTTCTCCTACTAATCTAACGGTCGTGGGTGATCGCAGATTCCCCGACGAAATCTCGTCCGTCGATTAATACCTATAAGGTTAAGGTACTTAACTTTCCAACTCCTTCCTCCGATCTGACGGTCGTGAGTGACCACAGATCTCCCGATGGGATCTCATTCGTCGATTCGTTACTTCATCCTTATGCTGTCATCTCGGTTTTCAAGAGGATCGTTCCTCCTTATGCAGGGTTACTAAGGCTTTACGCCTTCACAACCGCCTTCCCGGTTCTTGATGGGCTTTTCAAGGAAGGTATCTCTATGGGGGGAATTACTCAGGGTACTACCTGAGGTATATAAGGATGTCGTCCTCCCGAGAACCAGGCGTGAAGTCTGAATTAGATCAGTACGCACACAAATAACGAATTCGTGAGGGTATAAACCATACGTAGTCTTTCCATATAAATATACAACTACTAGTACTGATCAAAACACCATACAGTCATTCTTATAATGAAATCATTCACAGTTTCACAGCTTATGAGCATAATTATTAGACTAAGCACATATATATATATATATATATATATATATATATATATATATATATATCAAGATGCCAGAGGCAAAACACTTATCAGAGATAACACCAGGGGTCCAGCAACTGCTGAGAGGGGTGCTCGTTTCCACCCAACCGTAGGCTTAGCGACTTCTAGCGGATTTACCACTAGCCACCCCCGAGCTGAGACCACGATGCTGTGAGATTGCGTCTCTGTTTGCCAGTGACTAGGAGCGAAGGTTGAAATCCTTCCTCTCTGCTATCACTCACTCTGCATATTGCTAGAGTTCTCCCCTCGCGTCTGCCCCCGCCCAATCGCTTCTACCCCACGCCTTATCCTCTTGCGAGGTTGCGTGTGGCGCGATTACCCTCGCACTGGCCAGTCATGATGGCTCTACGGATGGGCGGTTCACCTCCCCATCCCTCATTAATTCCTGAGGAGCCATCAACCTACCAGT
>JASDQU010310243.1:8245-29149 GCA_032191745.1 Picea mariana
TAAGCCTAATAAGATAAAAGTGAATCGTGAATGCTACCTTAAGTTCACGGTCACAGATTTGAACGATCCCAACGAACCATACACACCTTCTGATAATTCACCTGAAGTACAAGGGATGGACACCTTCTTCGGTAACTTCATGGCCGAGGTTTCACCTATCACCAATCTAGAACAACAGTCCGAGATTGCAGCATACGCACAGCCAAAAACTTCCACACGACGGTCTCATGTACCCGATGCAAATCAAATTTGGTCTTTGTATTTCCACGGATCAAAGTCCAAAGAAGGAGCTGGAGCAGGCTGCGTCATTATCGATCCGGCAGGTAACAAAACATTGATAGCATGTAGGTTGGAATTTGAATGTACTAACAATACTGCAGAATATGAGGCTTTACTGCAAGGTCTCAGAAAATCTTTGGATATGAACATTCAAAATCTAACCGTCTTTGGCGATTCTGAAATAGTGGTTAGACAGGTAAGAGATTCTATCCACTGTCTTTCTCCACATCTCAAAAGCTACCAGTCTGAGGTATGGAATTTAATGAATAGATTTTCCGCTTTCAATATAAATTCTATTCCTATATTGGATAACTCTGAAGCAGATTTATTAGCTAATGTAGCTTCTAAACTTCTTCCTGCAGAAGGCTTGTCCCCAGATGCATTCTCCGTTGAGCTGCTGTTTCGGCCATCCGTTCCTGACAACATCACGAACTGGAGAGTATTTGACGATGATCAGTAGATTATCAAATTTATACACATGGAAGAAACCTTTCAAGGCGCGGTGATAGATGGACGCATGCGCGATGAAAATTTGCACGATTTTACGGTAATACCTGATCCGAAAACTCTTGAAGCTCTGTCGAACATGGTAAATTCGATACCTAAATCTGTAGTTAGACTAGAGAAGTTTTATGATTTTGAAGATAAATTTAAAAAGACCGTCAACTGTAAAACCAATAGTTCCTCGTTGTCTTATGAAAAAGTAAACTTAGGAACTAAGGAAAATCCTCAGTACATTAATCTAGGGTTGGGATGTTCTCAACAAGAAAAAGATGCATTTGTTAAATTATTTAAATAATTTAAAGATGTCTTTGCATGGACGTATGATGACCTTAAAACTTTCGACCCTAACATCATACAACATGTCATCCCGATGAAGCGCCAAACCTTACCCTTTCAACAAAAACTAAGGAAGATGCACCCCAAACTCGAACCGACCGTTCAAAAAGAATTGAATAATCTCCTAAATGCTAAGATAATTTTTCCTGTTAGGCACACTCAGTGGGTTTCTAACCTTGTCCCAGTCCGGAAGAAAAATGGGGAAATCCAACACTGCATCGATTTTCGAAACCTTAATAGAGCGTCTGATAAAGACAACTATCCTGTCCTGCCCATGGAACAGATCCTTCAACAAGTATCTGGTTCTGAGAGGCTGTCCCTGTTAGATGATTTCTCAGGATACAACCAGGTCCTGATGTCTCCACCAGACCAACTAAAAACTACCTTCCGTACTCCGTGGGGCACTTATGCTTATTGCAAAATGCCTTTTGGATTGATTAATGTCGGTGCCACTTTTCAGAGAGAAATGGACATTGCTTTCCGAGGCTTAATCAATCAGTCCGTCATAGTTTACCTAGATGATGTGACTGTATTTTCTAAAAACAAAAACGATCATCTAGCTCACTTGCGAGCCGTCCTACTGCGATGTCATAAATACGACATCTCCTTGAATCCCAAAAAATCCATCTTTGCAGTAGAATAGGGTAAACTCTTAGGATTCATTATGTCTAGTGAAGGGATGATTATCGACCCCGAAAGGATGCAAGTCATCGCAAAACTTCCCCCGCCTACATCTAAAAAATCTATGCAGTCTTTCTTAGGCCAAATTAACTTCATGAGAAGATTTGTCCCCAGCTTCTCCGAAATGGTCAGACCCTTGCAAAACTTGATTAAGAAAGACACCCAATATCACTGGGGACCCCTAGAAAATCAAGATTTTAATGCAGTAAAGAAGGCCATAATAGACGCTCCGTCTCTCATGAGCCCGGATTTTTCTAAAGACTTTACACTCTACACTTTTGCTTCTGACCGTTCCTATGCCGCCGTCCTAACCCAAAAGAATGCCGAGAACAATGAAGTACCCATCGCCTTTATGAGCTCTGCTTTCAAAGGCGCTGAACTTAAATACCCAGTGGTAGATCGACAAGCCTACGCTGTTTTCAAAGAAGTCAAGCATTTTCGGTCCTATCTTTTGAAGTCAAGGATGAAAGTCATTGTCCCCTACCCAGCCATCAGGAACCTGTTAGTGCAGAAGGAAATGGGAGAAAAGAGAGCCAACTGGGTCACCTCTTTATAGGAGTATGACCTAGAAATCACCCCAACTCAGATAGTGAGACGCCAAGGGTTATGCAAGTTAGTTGCTGATTCAGTAGCAGGACAGCAAGAAGAAAGCGATACGTCAAACCCAGGACAAAGCGATCAAAGTCTAATCTGTTGCGCACAAAAACCTGTTAGTCCTTGGTACGACGATATAAGATTCTGTCTTGAACATGGATCAGCCCCCTGTCACCTCGACTCCACTAAAAGAAGAGCGTTGAGATTAAGTTCTGTCTCCTTTCATCTAGTTAATGGTATCCTATTTCGTTAAAGTTTTGACGGCGTACTGATGCATTGTCTTGAAAAAGACGAAGCAGAAAAAGTCTTGCTCGAGTTGCATGTAGGAGAAGCTGGTGGTCACTTCGGTGGTGACACCACTGCCCATAAGGTTTTAAGAGCCGGTTATTACTGGCCCACTCTTTTTAGAGACACCCATGCCTTGTGTCGTAAATGTATCATCTGTCAGAAAGCATCAGGGCGGTTGCAAAAACCAACCTTCCCTTTGCAACTCATTTCGTTAGATTCTCCTTTCCAGCAGTGGGGCCTTGATATCATAGGTCCAATCAACTCCCCGTACTCACAATAGCAAAAGTATATTGTGACAGCCACAGATTACTTTACTCGATGGTTTGAAGATGCTGCGTTAAGAACTGTCAACACCAGTCAGGTAATCGCCTTTCTAAATTTGAATATTATCACTCGTTTCGGTGTCCCTGACTGTTTAGTATTCGATAATGCTTCTTATTTTTCCTCTCTTGAGATGAGCGAGTTCTCTTTGGAAAAAGGAATCAAGCTGAAATATTCTGCTATCTATTACCCCCAAGGCAACGGATTGGCAAAATCGAAAAACAAGAACTTGATCAAAATCATCAAGAGAACTGTGGTTGAAAATCACAAGAATTGGCACAATGCGCTGCTAAATGTGCTGTGGGATGATAGGGTAACCCCAAAAGCTACTATAGGTAACTCCCCCTTTTTTCTCATTTATGGCAGAGAAGCGATTTTGCCACCTCACATTCTTCTTCCTTCACTTCAGTTGTCACAGAAAGTTCAAGAAGAAGATTGTCCCCCTCTAGAAAACTGAATTAACACTTTGATGAAGCTAGAAGAGGTAAGAGCCCGAGATAAACGTAATTTAGATCAACATCAACAATTGGTTAAAAGCTGGTTCGATTCTAACTCTGCTTCTGATAGGAATTTTGAAGTAGGCGACCTCGTCCTAAAATGGGACAAACCACATGAGGGAAAAGGAGAGCATACTAAATTTCAAAACTTATGGCTTGGACCGTTTCTAATTTCTCAAAAGTTGGGTCCCAGTTCTTTTCAATTGCAGAATCTTGAAGGGTAGCTTGACACTTATCCAGTGAATGGCCAAGCCCTGAAAAGATACTTTGCTTGATAAATACCCTTGTATATTATGTAAATATTTTATTTTATTTTGCTTTTTCGTTTTCTTTCTGTTTTTTATTTTTCTTTTCTTTTAATTTATCAGTTGTGTTTTTGAAAATACACATACTTGTACACTGAGATTTTTAGACAAAGACGATAAGAAATTCCCTCACTTAAATAACTCCTGAGAAATTTGTACAAACATCAATGGTATATTTCTGAAATTTATATCTGTGTTGGAAAAATCTGTTGTTTGAAAGAAGTTGATTGATTTCAATCTCTGAGTAAAGCTTGTTATGATCATCTATTATCTTTTTACGCTGTCCCTATTCCATAAAGGAATGACTCAGAAAGATGTCTCCCTGTCTTAAGAAGCTGTTTTTGTAAATAATACATCTCTGGATCTAAATAAAGGACGGTTCTAAAAAATTCTGATGAGGTCTAAAAAATATGTTAAAATATCAAGATTTTCAGCGTCACCCCGCTCAGCTACATATCTATGAAAAAAAAAACAAAATAAATTATTAATAAGAGCTGTGGGAAGTGCTTGTAAACCCACCGGGATGCTGAACAAGTCCGCTGGCAGCGGGTAAATGCATGCATGGTGCCAAGACAACTTCGTTGGGGTACTGAACAAGCCCGCTGGCAGCGAAGCAATGTCGNAAAGAAACCTCTTTAATGTCCTTTATTCTGATCCAGAACTTCTTGGCAGGATACATATATCAGAGTAGGTTAAATGGAAACCCTGCCGAGGCTATGGACGCCTGGTAGCAGCAGTGGCTATGCCAACAGTATTGGAGATTTTATCTTTAATATCGTGACTTGCTGATCTTAAAATTGTTATCAGTTTTCATCTTTTGAAACACCGCTGGAATAGTTGGTTAGTGATGATGTTTATACGATTTTCTGTTTGTTATTTTTGAGTTGGAATTATCTTTGCTGTCCTAATCTAAATTTGTTCATTTTGGCAGAGATAACTGCTTCTACCAGTGTGTCGCCATTGTTGGCAGCCAATTCACATTTTTCCATTGTCTTATAAGCTGCCTACACCAATGTTTTGCAAACATCAATTTTTCGTCGCAATTTTCAAATAAACCACATTTTCAATTTTTGCGACACTTGCACATTTGCCTTCGTTTTGTTTTCATGATTGTAAGCGTGAAAACTTATTCTTTCGAAGTCTCATTGAAATCATTATCTGAACTGTTATTATCTCTTTTTTCGATATGCCTATTGCGCTTACCTTTTATTTATTATTATACAGCTGGCAAGATCCTTTGATCGGTATTCATGCTTCGATTGATTGTATAATTTGGTTTCATTGAGTTTGTAATGCATTGGCATTTGGATTTGCATTTTATTTGACCTGCTTGACCTTTGGTTTCATAAGATACATGGGTGTTATGGTTAAATCTTTCATATATATATTTTATATGATACCTATGTTTATGTTTTCATAACTATTGGCTTGTTGATTATATGAATACATTGGCACGTTGGTTAAAACTATTAATATGAGCTGATACATTGGTGCATGGTTAAATATTTGGTATTGATTTCAAGTTGAATATTGATGGTTAAAAACTTTGGCACAACGCTGATTGCCCGCGTTTGTTTATACACTTACCATTGTTTCATTGGTTAGCCAAGTGACATGACTGTTGAACTATGCTATAATGGGTAGAATAGCTATAAGCCGACAGTTGTACTTTGGCAATAACTATTTTGCATGGAAAAGATAAGCTCCACCACCTTCGCACGCTGGCATTTATGCCTATCCCTTATCCTCGTTCACTTCTGTTAGCTCGGGTAGCTCTGCTCCTGTGTGTGTTATGATCCAAACCCTCGGCTTACCATGTGCTTGGCTCCATGGCACTAGTCGTGCGAATCGAGCCAAACAACAACCAAGCCTTGTTAATGTTTGACAATGCTCGGAAAGACTTGGAGGATAACGGGTGGCTCACCTTCATGCAGTGATTTGAGGGTTTTAATATAGCTCTGGCACAACAGTTCGCCACAACTTTCGATGGCTGTAGAGCCAAGGTGGGTGATATCCAGTTGGAAATCGATGAGAAATTTATCAGTTTTGCTACAGGGCTACCTGCCACAGGCCAGCGTTGGTTCAAAAATTGTAAGGTCGAGGAGGTGCCATGGAAACTACTATTCCTCTCGCGAAAGGTCACTTCTTGTGACAGAGGTATGCCCATCTCTGCACTTAAACCATGATGGCACGATACTTTGATGGTAGTCAAATAGTTCGTGACTTGTGAAGGTCGATACGGACTTGTGTTCCTCTACCACCTGTGTTTGCTATTGAATTTTATGGGATACCCGTTGAATATGCCCTTTTACTTTCAGCGCAGCCTATATAAAATGTCGAAAAGGTTTAAAAGGCATAAGGCTGACAGTAGCCTGTTCCACTATGGACTTATTAAACTTATCATCGTTTATCACTTGAGCTTGCACAGTGATAGCTGGAGAGCTTTCATCGCTCGAAGTGGTTTCAATGACACAGACCCTGTCCAGGTTGACAAACCTATGGTGACTGAAGCCAAGGCCGAGCCACCTGTGCCCTTCCATATCCTATTGCCCTCTCCTAAGCCTTCAGCCGGCCCTGCTATTAACTTACCAGATGTTAGAACTGAGAATTCCGAGGCTATAAAGAAACCTATGAGCGAAAATCCCAAGGCAAACCCTACTGCTAATGCCAAGGGTAAAAAGAACGCTCGGCTTATTTCAAGGATGGCTAGGAAAAAACCTAAACCCTCTGCTGAGTCAAAGCCTATAATCCTTAGTGAGGATTCCGACTCTGACATAGAACGTTTTCTAGCCAGTGAGTATCCCTACTCGCAGGGTTTATGCCCCGAACCACCTTATGATTTCATGACGAATCTTCCCCCCTGCCTAAGAAACGATCCCAGTTACCTAGGGATTAAATTGCCTAATGAAACCCTCAACCATGTGACCAAACCCTCGCATGCTCTTTCAAAACCCATGCAGCCGTCCTGTGACCAATGTGATTTATGGTTGGAACGATACTACATTGATGTTCCCCTACTCCAATCGAAAATTCAATCACTGGAAGATCAAATTGCAGTGTTGACCAATCAAAGAGACAATCTCCAAGCAACTGATAAGAAGCAGAAGACAACTGGCTCCATCCTTTTCAAGAATGTTGAATCATCCACAGCTGTTATCAACTCTAAATTGTCATGATTAAGCCGTCTGCGCACCATATAGGTATGGATTTTGATATCGTTTTAGTTCTATGAATGACCAGGATTAATATAATGGTTGGAATTTATATTTCGAATAGCTCTGTTTATATTTCGAAATGGCTTTCTAATAATGTGTTCATCCTGTATACAATTCGCTTTGCTAAAAATGAATGAAGTTTCATTTTGGATATATGATTTGATCATCCCCAGTTTAGACACTGATAGATTTTCATTTGGATTTGATTGGTTTTCGTTTGGATTTGATTTGTTGGTTTGCCTGATTGAGTTAACGAAATTGATGGTTTGCTTTCAATTCAATTTGTTTTGTGTCCACTCCGAACAGGAAGTTTTTCATGCTCAATTTAGAATATGATTACATTTGGATTCGATCTTGTTATGATTCATATGCTGTGATTGGCAAACGATTTCAACAAATTTGGTTGTTACGATGCTGTGTCATATAATGTTCTATATTTGATCGTTTCCAACTTGGGAAAAATGACCTTGTTTTTTTTATGAAAAAAATACGCTCATTTAAGTCTGTGCGAATAATATTCACGCCCGAATCCTGGAACGTTTTGATCCACGATGACTGTGTAAAACCCCAGCTGATTAATTTTCTTGATTGGATAGCTGTATCTTCAGTTAGTTTGATCAATTTTATGAATTGCATTCATATCAAAATAGATTTGATTACAGTTCTGTTCTCAAACGAGTTTGTTGACTGAGTTCGACTTATGTCATTCTGTTAAATGCGTATGAGGAGATTCGGGTAATGGTTGTTTCTAAATGCACTCAAGAAAAGATTTCGTGAATGATTTTGTCTGCCCCAATTTGCAATAGCAAACGATCAACCAATTCTTACGAAATCTTTTACCAATTCATTGATCCTGTTATGATTTCATCTACGCGCCAGTTTTGATTTAGTTCGCTCATGACACAAATCGTTTGTTATGACGGTTTGAAAATGATCCTGTTTGATTCGATCATATCTCCTGTTGATAAGACAGCATAACAAGTGCTTGCGATTTGTTATGATTATGTTGATTTCGATTGGATATGAAACGATTGCATTGCTGTTCCATATGATTTTATCACCCGACTTTGTGGTAACAAACAAAACAGAGTGCCCATATCTCTGTAATCAGTTGATCGATATTGGTCTTGTTTGATTTCAAAATGGAATAACGATTTCAATTTGTGATTTGTTTTCAAATAAGCTATTGGATGTTAAATTGAATTTAATTCTTTAAAAAGAGATTTTTTCGATTTTAATGCTGATTTTGTGTCTTATTTAGACCAGCTACAGAATCAGAGGATTTTGTAGCTAGTCTATAGAATTTGATTTTTTACCATTTTATTAATAAAAGATCCTTCTAACTTGTCTATTTTTGACCCTTTTCAGGTGAATTCGAATTGCATGGGACTTGATGGACAGTTCAAGAGATATTTGGGTGTTTTAGTTTTATTTTAGTTTCCTAGTTTAGTCAACTTTGGGATATCTTCCCAGATTTTATGTAAACAGTTTTATAACTTCCACAAGGATGTTTTACCCTGTGGAAGCCCTTTAAATACTTATTATTTTTTGTAATAAGGATCATCCTCACTTGTGGGAGAACCAGGCTATGGATTCCTAATGCAAACTGAGACAGAAGTTGATGTTCTGCTACAGCTTTCGCTTTTTATAATATCAATCTGTTGTTTCATGTTTATGCTTATCAATTTGCATTTGATTAGTGACTACTTTAGCTATCATAGTCTTTTGCAGAATGATATGATTTAATTAATATGATCCATGTCTGATTTCTTTCAACATTTAAAAACACAGCAATTAATTGATTCAATCAATGAATGACAGATTTCTCTTCTTCATCAATTGAATTATTTTGTATAAGTCTTTGCATATGGGTTTATCTAATTGTAGAGATTTATAAATCATATGATTGTTGTGATTTTTATGTCTTGTTTGTCCTGTAATCACACTTGAAGAGCACTGCAACTATCGTTTACAAGAATCTCCTGAATTATTCGGTGCGGGTTTCCTCCCTCTGATCAGCTAAAGCAATCATCATACACAGGACAAACCTGGAGCGTTTCCAGGTCAGTTTGTTATTTATTCATTTAGTATATTTATTAGTAGTTTAGTTAGATATAAGTTTAGTTAGATTTATAGTTAGAATTAGTATATTAGTTGTTTAGTTTAGTTAGTTTTGTTTTATTTCTTGTTCATAAAATCATAAAATCATAAAATCAACAAAAAATACCCCTCTCTGTCTTAGGGCAGAATGCGAATGAGTTTTTTCAAGTTTTATTTAAATCTGTAAATTGTAGATATTGTATATTTTGTGAATAAGTTATATTTCAATTAGTAGTTAGATAGTTAATTAGTTAGAGTTAGTATAGTAGTAGTTAGTAGATTGTATTTATAGAATAGTTAGATTAGTTTAGTTTGTTTTAATAATTAGTTTTAGTTAGTTTGTTTAATAGTTAGTTTTAATTAGATTAGTTTATTAGTTTGTTTTATTTATAGTTAGATTAGTTTAGTTTGCTTAATTTAGTTTTAGTTAGATTATTTAGTTTAGATTAGTTTTCTTTTTTTTTTCTTAGGACCTTAGATCGGCTAACGAAGCTGCTAAACCCGTCAGGGTGGTTCATCCCAAATGGCTTGGGTTATTAGACAACCCCGGACCGGTTCCACTCTCTCAGTTGACGGACGGTCGATTTCGCCCGTCAACATACCTGGAACACCTTCTTGAGACTAGTCAATAGGACTAGTCAGATACCCTATCTTACACAAGGTGTATATACAAATTTAAGATGACCCAGAAGCTGAAAATTTTACCATAGATACCTTACTAATTTATGTAAATGGAATCCATATTTCAGGGTCTAAAACATTACAAAATTTTTTTATAGCGAAAATTCCGCAATGACTCATTTCAGGATGATTCCAGAACCCTATTTTGTATAGGCTGTATCTTCGAAAGTATAAGGCCTCAGGATCTGAATTTTTAACCCAACGTACCTTGATCCGTCTAATAAATATCCTCCAAGCCGTTCCTTCTGAAACGTTGTAGAAAAAAATTTATAGTGAAAATTCCACGGTGTCTCAAATGTAGGAGAGAAACCCCAAGACCTTGAGCTCTGATACCATATGTTAAGAACCAAACATCAATATAGCATAGAAAAACCTCAGGAAAAGTACTCAACACCTTGAAAAAGAGATAATTTTAGATAATAAGCCTCTTCAAGGGGGAAACCCCCTATTACCCCACTTAAATGTTCAAGTGAAAGATGATTCAAAAATGAAAATGTCTCCTTGGTATATATAGGAGACTAGGAGGTATAATTACAACTAATGGCCTAAATCCGGCATAAATAAAATAAAATTACTAATATAATATGCCCCAATTAAGGGGTAATGAGCCAATATTAGGGCTTAACAAGCGGCCTATCGATATGACACCAAAATCTAGCAGAAGCTCAAACAAAATACGTGACAATTTGGGCCTGGGAACCCCTCATAACAAAAACCAGGAAAGGGCGGCCCCAACCTACAGAAAAAAGGACATAGAAAATATGGACAATATCAGGACAACCAGTGCAAGCCGCAAGCAAATGACACCATAAAGACAAAGAAGGATACCAGGAACTGGTGCGACTTCCATAAGATCCCTTGGCATAACACTGTTGATTTTTGCTCAAAGCAGTCACTGGTGGCCGAAGTGAAAGCCTCTAAATCAAATTTTGGTTCTGACTCTAATTCAGAACCAGAAAGGGAAAGATAGATCATTGATGTGGAACCAAGTGCCACCATTGCTACCACCAAGCTCCAGCCTGGTGAACCAAATGAGCCAGAAGAAGGCGAGCACATTTTCCATTCGCAGATGTGGCTAAAAGGCACCCTGCTGCACTTCATCATTGATAGCGGTAGGCAAAAGAACCTCATCTCAACAGAGGTTGTCAAGCAGTTGGCCCTGTCGACAACACCGCACCCACAACCCTACACCATTGGATGGATCCTCCATGGAAGCGATCTCTGTGTCAGCCAACAATGTTGACTTTCGTACGACATCAAGCCCTTCAAAGATGGGGTATTGTGTGATGTTTCTCCTCTCGAAGTTTGTAATGTTCTTTTGGGCCAACATTATTTATGGAAACATCATGTTTTATATGAGTCTAGGCCTCGTTGTGTTATTATTACTTTGAACGGGAAATTGTACAGGATACCCAAGGCAGTCCCTCCTAGTGCTATTTCCTTGATCTCTTCCAATAAATGCAGGAAGGTCATCTCTCAGACTGGGAAATTTGTCTTCTTCCTGATTCACTCTCAGAGTAAGTGAAATATAACAACCACATCCAGGGCCTCCACGACCGATCTCTCCACACAACAGTGGCAAGTGGATAAGGTCGTGGAAGAATACTCAGATATCTTCTCCTCTCCTACCGTGGTACCTCTACATTTCCAGGTCAAGCATCCCATCGTTTTGACCCCAAGTGCACCGCTACCCAATGGATCGGTCTACCACCACTCTCTGTTAGAAAACGAGGAGATCAAGAGGCAGATCCAAGAACTTCTCCACAAGGGTCACATCTATCCCATCTCATCGCCTTGTGGGATCCCAATTGTACTGGTGTAGAAGAAAGACAAGCCCTGACAACTCTGCATTGATTACCAGACTCTGAATAAAATCATAGTTTATAACTCGTACCTAATTCCCCAAATCGACGACCTCCTTGATCAGCCCATGGGGGAAAAATACTTCAGTAAGATTGATCTAAAGTTTGGCTACCACCAGGTCCCAATAGAATAGATAGATGTATGGAAGACCACCTTCAAGTCAAAAGAAGGTCTTTATGAATGGTTGGTCATGCCCTTTGGTTTGAAAAATTCTCCAACAACTTTTATGAGGATGATGGACGATATCCTGTGACCTTTCACCAATACTTTTGTAGTGGTGTATCTGGATGAAATCCTCATCTACATCAAGACTTGGGTGAAACACTTGCAACATATTCAACTGGTTCTGCACACCCTGTGGCAACAAAAACTATATATAAACTTGGAAAAATTCTCCTTCAGCATGGACATGGTCCATTACTTAGGATAAATTATTGATGAACATGGTGTGCATGTGGATCCAACCAAGATCCAAGTCATTCATGACTGGCCATCCCCAACCACACTCATTGAGCTTTGAAGCTGCTTGGGCCTTGCCAATTTCTATCGTAGGTTCATGTTAGGATTCTCTCATATCACATGGGCCCTCAGTCAAGTAACCAGGGGTGGTGGCAAGGAAATTTTTTTGTGGCGCATGTACCAACAACAAGCCTTAGATGGATTGAAGTAGTGTTTGTGATCATCCCTAGTATTTTCATTACCAGAACTACAACATCCCTTTGAGATTGAGACAGATTCTTCAGACTATGTTGTGGGCACTGTTCTCACTCAACATAGCCACCTTGTGGAGTATCATAGTGAGACACTATAAGATGTTGTCTGTAAGTACCCAACTTATGAAAAATAAATGTAATCCATTGTGCAAGCCTACCTCCAGTGGAGACATTACATTATGGGGAAGGAGACAATCATCCACACTGATCACAATCCACTATAGTTCATGCAAACCCAAGGAAAATTATAGAATGACCGCCATCAAAAGTGGTCCACATACTTACAACAATTCCACCTCAACAACAAGTATAAAACATGAAGTACCAACTGATTTGTTGATTTCCTTAGCCGAACTCCAGTCATCGCACTTACCAGGGTGCTAGACTCTTGCAACCATGAGACCTTCAGATGGCCCCACCTCTATGAGACAGACCCTGACTTCTCCACCACATACCAAATGCTGGGAGAAAACTCAGTGGTCGCTAATTTCCATATTCAGGATGGGCTATTGTGTCATCTGTGCAATCTCCGCGTTCCATCAAGTGAGCGAGCAAAGATTATTTGGGAATATCACTACATTCGGGTGGTAGGACACTTTGGCGTCGAAAAGACAGTGGAAGTGTTGCAGAAACATTTCTACTGGCTAAAACTTCGACAAGATGTCGACACGCATATCAAGTCCTGCACCGAATGCGCTATTTCCAAACCGACCACTAAGAAACAGGGCTTGTACACCCCTCTTCCTACTCCTGACAAGCCGTGGGAATCCATCTCAATGGACTACATGTCAGGCCTCCCATCCATCAAGAGGGGAAATGACTGTGTTTTTGTGGTTGTTGATTGCTTTTCCAAGATGGCGATTCTGACTGCCTGCAAGAAGAACATCACTGCAGAGGCCACTAACAAGATATTCTTTGAATGTGTCTAGGTACACTTTGGGATCCCACAAAACATTGTCTCAGATCGGGA
Organism: Picea mariana; assembly: GCA_032191745.1. Classification (NCBI taxonomy): domain Eukaryota; kingdom Viridiplantae; phylum Streptophyta; class Pinopsida; order Pinales; family Pinaceae; genus Picea; species Picea mariana. The sequence goes on from JASDQU010310243.1 coordinate 21,593, forward strand.
CAATCAGTTCCTCAACACATTTTGGTCGAGCCTCTGGTCACTGCTGGATACCAAGCTCACCAAATCCACTGCCTTCTATTGACGATAAAAATTGCAACGAGGAATTTCGCCCGCAAAGTATTGCTAAAGCCTATTATTTAAACTATGCTAATGATATATAATACTAGTAGGTGGGACCCCCTTGTAGACTGGAGGCTCAGAGATAGTCATATCACACATTTTATKCTRCTRTTTCGATGCTTCTTATAGGGTATTATATGGTTGATGATGCAGTCTTGGTTTTGTTTTGACATAATGACAGGTGGATGTTGAATTTTATGTGATGTTTCATTATTCAAAGCTTTAATTTTATGTTATGATTGTCATATATTTATAGTGCTATGTTCAATAATGTCACCATGATTTGTTACCTGGCTACACCTATGCAAGACATATTTTAGTAACAACATAAAACAAAAGAAATGGGAAAGAGACTTATAAAAAAAAATCCAAAAAAAGGGCCTATACTATGCTATGTTAGAAGTTATGTGCAATTGAAATGAAAAAAGTTAGTGTTAATCCTAACTACAAATGGTTAGTGGCTATGCGATTTGAAATTGATTTATATTGGGCGCATTTGATATATGGTATGGTATGGTTTTGGCAATGGTTAATGTGAATTTTGATTGGCACATTTGGCAAGCAATGGGGTCGCAGATTTCAATGGTTTGGAGTTAATGACATGGTTAATGTATTGGCGATTGTTGGTTGTCATGTACTTCAAACTTGAATGTAGAGGAAGATGGAAGCGATGTGCAATAAATGCAGGTCACTCCATACTTCTCCCATCAGGCCGTCACCCTAGTATGGTTATTGTTATATTTGGTTTTGCTGGTGGTTAAGCTCCAAGATCCAAGCCTGGGAAGGCAGTGCTTGACCAACTATCCCTTTTTAAAGATATTGGTTACATGTATGGTTCTTTTCACCCATCCATGAATTTTTCTTTGTGTATGAACAAACGATGGCTCAATGATGTGTTGGTTTTTTTTTCCCTAAGATTGGAAACTGTGTAAATGTGTGGGTATTCTCTCTGGAATGACTGTGTGGTTATTCGTTTTGCAAATAAAAGAATTGGTTGGTTGGGTTATGCATTCGCTGGTTGTTCTGTGTGGTGAAAGCCATTGTGGCTCTCTATTTTTTTAAGTGGACATGGGTATTATCACTTTATGTTTTGTTGGAGAGTTTCACCCTTTTTATCCTTACTAGCCGCTTCCTCATAGTTATGAGGGTAGCCATATCCAGTCACATTTGGGCTGCTTGTGGTTGCTGTGTATTTTTTTTCGAACTACCTTTTGGTCACTATGTATTTTCCAGAGTCATGGTCGTGGGTTATTCACCTGGTCATGGGATTATTTTTGTGTTATTGGCATCAATGTATCTCAAAAATTGGTTATAGGGTGACCATTATGCCAAGATGTATGTTTTATGGTTGTTGGTGATATAAATTAAGCCTCGAGTCTGTATTCCCACTGGCATTGTTATACATTAATTTGGCTCATGAGGAATGCATGAGGGTTATGCCTCTGTGTGGTCTGGGTACTTGTTACTATCCAGTGGGAATTCATTTCTTCTCTGCATTGTTGTCCTACCCTACCCGTCATTGAATTGTTGCACCACTGCACAAACCGAGAGTTATAAGAAACCATGTGCTTGTATCAAAGGGTCTCTTCCTATTGGTTGATATGTTGGAGGACCTCCAGTCTCTTAGTGCTATTGTTCACTGAGCAAACTCTTAATGGATTCTTTTTGTTCATTGTTACAGAGCCAATTTTTTCTAAAATTCCCAACTGTCTTATTTGAATTGGGTATCTTTATGATTGTCAAATATTGGTTGTAAAATGGAGTGGTAATGACAGTTGCATTGAGTATTATCTCGTCTCTATTTGATTGAGTTGTTGGAAAGTTGTGATCGAGGATGAGAAAGGATATGCAGTCAAGGGGCTGCCTCTTTTTCGTTATGACAATTGTGTCGAAAACCTAGCTCATTTTTATTTGATTAAATTGGTTGATTGGGAATCAATGCTAATGTGCAGTCAATGGCTGTCTCTTCTCGTTATGCTTTCGATTGCTGTATTCTTACAACGTGGTGTCAATTTCTAGTTGGTGGCTGCTGTGTGTTTCATTAGTCTCGATCAGGATCATTGCAAGTTGTGGAAATTGATGTTTGTGATTTCGTTGTTTTCTGTATATGTATGATGGAGGCATCGTGCATGTTTTATTTAATTGCACCATCAATGATGAAGCTCGAGGCTTTGTATTATGGCTTTATTGCAATGTTTTATTGGTTGGTATAATGAAAAGGAATGAAACTAGGAAAGTTTAAAGGTCTGTTCATTTTGGAAAAGGGACCATTGTATATGTTTTATTTGGGAGATTGTGAATTATGGGTAGTGGTTGATATTTTATAGTGATATATGATGGATAGAGATGGAGATATGGCTGTGTGTTTCTTTTGATTTTTTTTTTTAAATGAATAGAAAGGAAAAGAAAGAAACCAAGTATTCTCTTAACAAGACTGTTGAAAGGAATAGTGATTATGAGTATGATTATAGACTGTGTTAATTGAGAATTTTTGAAGAAATTGAATGTGGTATAGTGAACAATTTTAACACATAATAATTGTTTAATTGGTATTGGTATCTTTTGTATTGAATACAAAGTTGTTTTTATGGATTACTTGATTTTTTTTAAGGACAATATTCATTTTTTCCCTACCATTCTCTCACTTTTTCATACATTGCAAGTCCCCTCGCCTTCCCATATTCACTATCCACTCCCTGTTCTTAAAATTGAATTATAGTTAAGTTAAAATCTGTATTATAAGAGTTAAAGGATGGCACATGGATGAATTACATTGATTTATTCTTTTGATTTATGATACAATTGATTGTTTGGTGATTTTTTGAGCAGTAATCATGATCTATCCCCCTTCATTTTAACAAATTTCTCTCAATAAAATCTCTCACATATCCCAGAACCCTTATTCACCCCCTACTCATTGACAAGTGCTAAACAATTTGTATGGATTGGATTGCATGAGTATGATGTGTTGCTGACCCAAACTTTGTTTCATATTTAAAAGAGATGTCATGTATGGTTGTTGAAGAAACTAGTTTCTAATAAATAATGCATACATGAATGAGATTTTTCAATAGAGGTAGCCATGGTCGGGGTAACAGAGGAAGAGGAAATTGGAACAGGGGCCCTAGAAGGCCAAGGTTTTCTATACATTTTGATGCAGACTCGCAAGAGTTGAGCAACTATTTCAAGCTGGATTTTTTAACTGGATTGGATAAGGAGTGGTCCAACCTAGGCCAGAAAGGACTCCCTTCCAATTGCCACATGTCCTTGGTATCCCAATTCCCCCTCATGTCTCATTACAACCTGAAGTCCCTGAAAATGATGGATGGAAAGAGATTGTCCACCCGACATTCTCCCAACATCGTGGTTGGCCTAACTTGTCTCTACCTGCTCCTCCACCTGTTAATCAAATTGTCCAAGCTGCCCCTGCCCACTCACCAGTATAGTCTTCCCATGCAAGAAAAATGTTAAAAACCAAGGCCCACCATGCTCCTGACAAAGGAAAAGCCGTTGTTTCCCCCTCCTCACCCTCAAATGACTCTGCCAAATCCGTGTCCTCCCGCATGCATTTGAGAGATGATTTCTCTCATGTTATTAGTGATATTAGGCCTAAAGATTCCACATATTCTAAGGCAAATTCATAGAAATAAAAGGGTGACAACAACAACAAGGGAAATATTTCCTCCCATAGCAGAAAATATGGGTTTTAAGTGTTTTTATTTATTGATTGTTGAGAACAATTGACTTCTGAAATTTTGGACAACAAATTATTTTTTGGATATATGAATAATATATTTTTGGAAATAATTTCAATTATCATTGATATAAATTGTCAAATTATGAGAGTGATGATGGGAGCCACAAGGAGGGATGTGTTTGATTGATTAACTAGTTGTGTTATGCTTGTTAAAGAACTAAAGGGAGTCACAAGGGGCCCCACCTACTAGTTATTATTTATTAAAAACCCTTATTATGATTTTATTACTTTTCCCACTTAACTAAAAAGTTGGTTGAGTTTTAGTTAACTTAACTAAAGAAGTAGTTCAACTACTTCAACTAATTCTAATTTGCTTAAAGACAAAAGGAAAAGGAGGAACAAGAGGAGAATAGAAGGAGAAAGCATACTAAGGTATGCTCTTTGAGTTTTATTGAGATAATTCAGTTTTCATTCATTATTTAATTCATTGAAATCCTAATTCTCTTTTATGATAGCATGTTCCTATTGTAGACAACAAGATTCAGGCTGAATTACATCATTCAGACACTTGTTTTTCAAAGGTGTTGATCTATCTTTGATAGTCTGTGTAGACTTGTCTGTTTGTGAATTAAATTTCATGACTGATAAAGGCTATTGTGCAGAGTTGAGTGGGATACAATATGTGGCAAGCTGATCCAACTTTTAAAGTTCAGTTTTTTACTTTCTGTCAGAAGTCCTTTTGTATGGTTTTCATCAGGGACATCTAAGTTTGATTTTGGTCCAAACTTCCTCAGTGAATTTTGTAAAGAGAACGATTCTTTTGATAAATTAAAATGGAATAAGCGATTTATTTATGTATCATCTGTTTTGATTATTGACTTGGTGTTTTCACTTCTGTCTCTATATTCATTTATGCATCTATTATATTCAGAAAATTACATAAATATTGAATTTTTCAACAAACTTTCATTTATAAAAAAGATCATCCTAAGAACTTGTAATTAATACTTGTGGATTAGGAAACAAATTTTTATGGCTATAAACATAGGGTGATATTCCCGTCTATCTTGCTTTAGCCAAGTGAGATCTGAAAATGCTTGAGTAAGATCATTTCATATCTTTCCCTCAACATTTATTTGGCGACCATACTGGGGAGATCTTCAATATCTCTCTGGTTGATTTTTGTGCTTGATTATCATCGAATACATCTATTTTTCTGATATTGATTCTTTGAATGTTTCATTTCTTAATGACTATACCCGTTGCAAGGCAGCCTAATATTGAGCCCGGTCTTCAAGATCATACCAACATTTCTTTAAACTTGTTTAACACCATTTTAGACACTGCTAATACTCGGTCTGAGCTTAATCGTTCATGGGAAACAATTGAACAAGACATAAGTGCCCAAGAACAGTGGGAAGCTAGATGTAGATAGCCTAGGGATCAACCATAAACTTCTTTTTTCCTTCAGATTTGACCTTCTTTTCATGTCCTTAGACCCTCGTGTTTCTAGGAGAAGAAGAGGCTTATCACCTGAAATTAATCCTATTGCTAAAATAGGAAGAAGGAACGTTGTGTTATCGACCCAACAAAGTGATCTAAGGAGAACCTTGTTTGAGTCATCCAATTCGTCTTTCTCTCCCTTACCTATCATCCACAAGATGGCATCTAGTGGTGGCTCTGGTGGAACTGGAAGTGCTTCCTCCTCTCAGTCTTCAACTTCGTCAGTGATTGGTAGCTTATATAGTCACCAATTCCCTGTCCAATCTAACACAAAACCCACCAAAGTCATTAAAAAGCATAGGATTTTTCAATTTGAAGAAGATGCTACAACCACACCGTGGTATGTTTCCTCTCCTCTTAACCTAGCACATTCTACTCGTCCACTTCTTAATTTCAAAGATCATCTTCCTAGGTTTTCAGGGAATAACATTGTCACTACAAATGAACATCTAGTGGAATTTTCTAATGCCTGTCACAACATAGGAGCCAATGAAAACGATACTTGCATGCGCTTATTTGTTAATTTCCTAGAAGGAAAGACTGCAGTTGATTTCTTTGAACTTTCTCCTAATATTCTGTATACTTGGGAGGAGTTAGTCTATTGGTTCAAATCCACCTATGGGTAATCTAAAAGCCCAACTGATGGGTGTTCTATATGCACTAAATCCCTCAATTAAATTGTGAACCTGGGGTAAGTAAACTTAGAGTTGTAACACTATATGTGCCAAGGAAAAAAATCTAGAGGAAGTATAATCTAACTAAGTATATGGTCTATCTAAGGGCTAATATACTTAAGAAAAGACTATCAATGAGAAAACCCTATCAAGAAACTTAAACTATTTACCCTAAGTAACTTTTAAACAATGGATCGATGGATTGTCCTAATAGAGCAAATGCAAACCCTACTTTGAACAAGTTAACTTAATCAAAAGAAATCCAACTATTTAATCTATTCAACTTAATGAACAATAGCAACAACAAACCAATCTAATCAATCTATTCAAATTAATGAGCAACAATAAGTAAAAAAGTAAACAAGCAAACACCTAACCTATTCAAACTAACCTATGGAAAATTATTCAGCAAGTAAACTAATAAGAAATCAAATAAATAACCTATGTAAACTAACCTATGGAAACTTCTTCAGCAAGTAAACTAATCAAAACTACTCAACATGTAACTAATCAAACTATTAATCAAGTGAACTCTATTCTTAAGATAAAATCTATAATTACTTCTAATCTGCAAAGGGAAATCTTAACCTATTGAATTAAAAGAATCATGACAATATTTAAAGATTAATCAACAACTACTCTTAATCTACAATAAAAAGAAACTTCAAATATAATGATGATGATTATGTCTTCGGTGTCTTATGATATCACGATGGCATATAACAATTAGTGATAGATCAAGAGGAATACGTTTAGTATTAAATTCTATAGCAAAATGAAAGTTATGTATCAAGAAATCAAACGAGAGCTTAGCCATCATAGAAGGAATATCAACTATCCTGAAAATCCATATGATCTTTCAATTTATGTATTAATCATCATCAATAAGAAAACACTATTCTATTTAATTCAAATGCAATCTTATGCTAAGGTAAGCAAATTCACACAATTAAAAACTTATAACTAAAAACTGAACTCAAACTCAAACTTCTATTCAAAATTGCAAGTTAAATCTAGAATGGAAATTTCACGAAATAAACTAAACTAATCCTATTATTAACAATTCAAATTGCAAGTTAAAATGCGTATAAAAAACATAATTCAAATTCTACTTCTACCTTAACATAAATAAGCAAACTAATTATAATTCTAATTGATAAGAAAACTAAATAAATTCTAATTCTAATTGATAACCAAACTAAATAAGAAAACCAGACAAGCAAACGAAGAATTAAAATCAAAGCTAGAAACTATTCATCCATCGAAACCTTGCCAAAGACACTCTATATTATGCATTAGCTCGATACTATGTTTTACTCAATACTCTATTTTAATCATTCTACTTCAATCTATAGAAACTCAAACTAGCATTTAATCACACAACACGGTTAGTATCCAAGCTTGCAATCTATTGAATAATTAATTTAAAAGACACAACATATTAACTATCCTTTACAATCAACCTACAAAAAGGAATTTAAAACAATTAAATTATGAACAACAAATACACAACATGTTGAAATGATAAAAACACATGTACAGGAAAATGAAAGGAATGAAAAA
>JASDQU010310243.1:29670-40033 GCA_032191745.1 Picea mariana
TGCACAATTTCATGGAAATGTCTCAAATTACACAACAAAAACAATTCTATCTTCACAATTCTTAACAACTCCTACTAACTATTTGTCTAACCACTACTGTGGTATTTATAACAGTTACAATTCGAGAGGTCGACGACTAGAAGGGTCGACCTCCTCTAAAAACAAAAAATTACATTAAATGAGTTCTAACTGCATGTGGCTTATAGAAACCAAACAAGCCACTCAATGCTCAACATAACAACTCAAATCAAGATGTCAAGAGTTCAGTAGTTGGAGGCCACGAACATGAGCAAAACCCATGTCACTGAATAGCCCAACACAGGCTGCTGATATAACAACCGCCAACTCACCCACAATTTTAGTGTTGGATGGAGTGTCCGATGCAGTGCCGGATGAAGTACCAGATGCAGTGCTAGATGGAGTACTAGACAGGCTACTGGATGGAAAAACGCCATGCGATTTTTCCCTGTGACTTAGCTTATTGAAATCATTAAATCATGTTGAATTAAACTTGAAACCATCACAAAACATCAATAATATGTTCCTAGTATAAGCTATGATGATTTTCTATAAAAATCCTCCAAAAATTCTTCAAAATAGTTAAATGCACATATAATACTAGTCAAAAAGGTTTTAATCAACATCATTAATTAACCATATCATGAGCCCAACACCAGCTGAGTAGTTACGAGAATACAATAACATCACTTATAATGATGGTGAAACCATCAAGTCCTTCAACTTGCATTTCACCAAGTTATACAATCAAATCCCCGAACTCATTCGATCTCAAAACCAAGTTGCATTCATGCATTATTATAATGCATTACCTTCCCCCTACCATCATAGGCTTGAGGAAAAATCCATTGATAACCTTGGTTCTGCTCTGCATACTTGTTTAGAGTATGAATAACAACTTGAAATAACATGTCTTTCTCGGGGAGAATCAGTTAAACAAACATACATGTCCACCCTCTTACGTCTTTTACAAGACATGAATAATCGTATGATAGCGTATGAGCAAAAGGGAAATGTATCCCCTCTCACCCCTGGAGCTTCATCCTCTTCTGCACCCCCATTTAGAAATCCAAATGAAAATAATTTTAAGCCTAAAGCTATCATGCCTCGGAGTTGGTATAAATTTTGCGAGGAACACCATGAGGAAACCATATGTGAGGTAAAGAAGAGTGCCAGAGATAAGATCTTTGGTAAAAGACCAGAAACTACCATCGTTGTCCTAGATTTTACAAAGCTAGAAGATGTCATGATCATCAATACTAGGAACAAAGCCTACGCTCCCAAAGGAAAATATGATCCTTCCTGCAATTATTCTAACTTGAGCTCATCCTCACCAACCGCTACTGTTCAGGTTCCTAAGGTTCTTGAAAGTCAAGGAACTACCTCCCCTCTCCCCTCTTCCAAATACAATATTCTAAATCAGTTGGCCAACATCAAATTAGATGCCACCCTTCTGGACATGGTTGTCATCCCTGAACAACAGAGTCTTCTAAAACAATTCATGGAAGGAAAAGCTTCCATTGTAGAAAACCTCTCTGAAGAGGTAAATGAAGAGGATTCGTCTGTAAATAAAGTAGGTGTACATAACTTTAGATACCCTGTAAAAAATCCCCCTTTTTATATTTCTGTAAATATTATGGATAAAACCGCCCATTGTTGCCTCATTGACAATGGTTCGGCCCCAAGTGTAATGTCGAACATTATTGTGGAAGTGCTAGGCTTGTCTTGTACAAATGAAAATGCCAGAAGCATGCTCTCTTATAATAGTCTACAAAAAATGACCATAGGTGAGATCAAATATGTGACCTTGGTTTTGTGCGCACACCCTAAAATAAGGACAAACCTTAGTATTCAGGTAATTGATATGCCAGTAAGAAACTACTCAATCATCTTAGGAAGATATTGGCAAGATTTGACGGGTGGATACCTCTCACTCAACGAGACACACTTATCCATTCCTCGGAATGGTAAAAACATAATTGTCCTTCAAGAGGGAAGGATTTCACCTTACATAGAGAGTGTTCCACAACCTAATGTGAATTATATCGAAGAAGACCTAGGGTTGTATTCAATCTTTGCCGAGGAGGATAACATTCCCTTGGAACACATTGACTTAGACGACGGTATGTGGCACATGCACTTTGATGGTTCATTCTCTAATGAAGGAAACATAGCTGTCATTATCTTGTACTCTCATGTGGGGAAAATTCATAACTTTTCTTATAGGTTGGAGTTTGCTTGCACAAACAATGTCATTGAATTCGAATCTCTATTATTAGGCATTGAAAACACCTATAATCTGGGTTGTGGTCACCTTACAGTTTTTGGAGATTCCAAGTTTGTTGCGAACCTTGTACGTAATATATACTCTCCTAGCAAAAATTTGATGAAACGACACACCCAAAATGTTTGGGCACTTATCTTGAACCTACTATCTTTCAACATTACTCATGTTAAGAGGGAATTGAATTGAATGGTTGATCGGTTAGCTGTTTTTGCAACCTCTCCTAATCGACAACTTCTGCCACACATACCTGATTGTACTTTTCAATCTCTATATTGTCCACATATCCCTGACAATATAGAATCATGGCAGGTCTTCCGTAGTGATGAGAGCATCTGTGCTTTCATTCAAAATGAACCTCACAAGCCTAAGGAAATTATATCCATGAAAGATAACAAGATTCCTAAGGGCTTGAATCCTCTAGAGAGTTCATTTTCATCCAGTGATGTAGGAAATAAAGAGAAACACAAAGAAGAGGAGTCAAAAGGGAAGGTGGGTGAAACCATCTCTCTGAACATTGGAACACCCGAGTCTCTAAAGAATGTTAAAATAGGTCCCCAATGTTCTGATGAAGAGAAATGAAGTTTTCCAAGATGTTTGGAAAATTTGAAGATGTTTTTGTTTGGTATTATGAGGATCTTTGTAGTTTTGATCCCGCTCTTATACAACATGCCATTCCCATCAAGGAAGGCATAAAACCAGTTAGGAAAAAACAAAGACCTATCAACCATGCACTAGAAGCAACTATTTGAAAGGAGTTGGAAAAACTCTTGAAAGCTGGAATCATCTTTCCAGTCAAGTATTCTGAATGGGTTTCAAATTTGGTTCTCATTTAGAAAACAACTGGTCAGATCATATTATGCGTTGATTTTTGCACATTAAATCGGGCTAGTATAAAGGATCACTTTCCTCTCCCTAACATGGAAATGATTTTGCAGCAAGTCACAGAGTCACAAATGATGTCCTTACTTGACGGTTTTTCCAATTACAATCAAATCAAGGTAAAAAGATAAAACAACTACAAAACCATCTTTATTACTCATTGGGGAACCTTGACTTATGAAAGTATGCCTTTTGGATTATCTAATGCAGGTACCACTTTTAAAGACCTATGCAAATAGATTTTGAGGATTTGATCGACAAGATTATTCATATCTATCTAGATGATTTAATCGTGTACTTTAAAGGGCTATCAATTGTCTCGAAGTTTCAAGAATTATGGTTGGGTGCTTTCCATATCAATTTTGTCCTGGGTACAAACTCTTACATTCTAAAATATTTACAAAAGCGATTTCTTTTGCTGCTTGTGGTTGCTGTGTATTTTTTTTCGAACTACCTTTTGGTCACTGTGTATTTTTCAGAGTCATGGTCATGGGTTATTCACCTAGTCGTGGGATTATTTTTGTGGTATTGGCATCAACGTATCTCAGAAATTGGTTATATGGTGGCCATTATGCCAAGATCTATGCTTTATGGTTGTTGGTGATATAAATTATGCGTCGGGTCCGTATTCCCACTGGCATTGTTATAAATTAATTTGTCTCATGAGGAATGCACGAGGATTATGCCTCTGTGTGGTATGGGTACTTGTTACTGTCCAGTGGGCATTCATTGCTCCTCTGCATTGTTTTCCTACCCTACCCGTCGTTGAATTGTTGCACCATTGCACAGACTAGGACTTATAAGAAACCCTGTGCTTGTATCGAAGGGTCTCTGCCTATTGGTTGATATGTTGGAGGACCTCTAGTCTCTCAATGATATTTTTGACCGAGTGAACTCTTAATGTCTTCTTTTCTATTCGTTGTTACAAGGCCCGTTTTTTATAAAATTCCCAACTATCTTATTCGAATCGGGCATCTTTTTTATTGTCAAATATTGGTTGTAAAATGGAGTGGTCATGACAGTTGCATTGAGTATTACCTCATCTCTATTTGATTGAGTTGTTGGAAAGTTGTGATCGAGCATGAGAAAGGATATACAGTCAAGGGGATGCCTTTTTTCGTTATGACAGTTGCGTCGAAAACCTAGCTCGTTTTTATTTGATTAAATTGGTTGATTGGGAATCAATGATAATGTGCAGTCAATGGCTGTCTCTTCTCGTTATGCTTTCGATTGCTGTATTCTTACAACGTGGTGTCAATTTCTAGTTGGTGGCTTCTGTGTGTTTCATTAGTCCCGATCATGATCATTGCAAGTTGGGAAAATTAATGACTGTGATTTCATTGTTTTCTGTGTATGTATGATGGAGGCATCGTGCATGTTTTATTTAATTCCACTATTAGTGATGAATCTCAAGGATTTGTATTGTGGTTTTATTGCAACTTTTTATTGGCTGGTATAATGAAAAGGCATGAAATCGGGCAAGTCTAAAGGTTTGTTCAGTTTGGAAAAGGGACATGTGTATATGTTTCATTTGGGTGATTGTGAATTATGGGCAGTGGTTTCTATTTTATAGTGATATATGATGTATAGAGATGGAGAAATATGGTTGTCTGTTTCTTTTGATTTTGTTTTAAATGAAAAGAAAGGAAAAGAAATAAACCAAGTATTCTCTTAACAGGACTATGCAAAGGCATAGTGATTCTGAGTATGATTATAGACCGTGTTAATTGAGAAGTTTTGAAGAAATTGAATGTGGGACAGTGAACAATTTTAACACACAGTAATTGTTTAATTGGTATTGGTATCTTTTGTATTGAATACAGAGTTGTTTTATGGATTACTTGATTTTTTTCAAGGACAATATTCGTTTTTTCCCTACCATTCTCTCAATTTTTTACACATTAAAAGTCCCCTCACCTTCCCATATTCACTATCCACTCCTTGTTCTTAAAATTAAATTATAGTTAAGTTAAACTCTGTATTATAATAGTTAAGGATGGCATAAGGATGAATTACAGTGATTTATTCTTTTGATTTACGATACAATTGATTGTTTGATGATTTGTTGAGCAATAATCATGATCTACCCCCCTTCATTTTAACAATTTTTTCTCAATACAATCCCTCACATATCCCAAAACCCTTATTCACCCCCTGCTCATTGACAAGTGTTAAACGATTTGTATGGATTGGATTGCATGAGTTTGATGTGTTGTTGAGCCAAAATTTATTTCATATTTAAAAGAGATGTCATGTATGGTTGTTGAAGAAACTAGTTGCTAATCAATAATGCATACATGAATGAGATTTTTAAGCAGAGGTAGCCATGCTGGGGTAACAGAGGAAGAGGAAATTGGAACAGGGGCCCTAGAAGGCCAAGGTTTTCTATACATTTTGATGCACACTTGCAAGAGTTGATCCAGCTATTTCAAGTTGGATTTTTTAACTGGCTTGGACAAGGAGTGGTACAACCTAGGCCAGAAAGGCCTCCCTTCCAAGCCCCACATGTCCCTGGTATCCCAGTTCCCCCTCATGTCTCATTACAACCCGAAGTCCTTGAAAACAACGGATGGCAAGAGATTGTCCACCCGATAGTCTCCCAACATCGTGGATGTCTTAACTTGTCTCTACCTGCTCCTCCACCTATTAACCAAATTGTCTAAGCTGCCCCTACCCACTCACTAGTACAGTCTTCCCATGAAATAAAAAGGTTAAAAACCGAGTCCCACCATGCTCTTGACAAAGGAAAAGCAGTTGCTGCCACCTCCTCACCCTCAAATGACTCTGCCAAATCTGTGTCTTCCCGCATGCATTTGAGAGATGATTTCTCTCATGTTATCAGTGAGATTAGGCCTAAAGACTCCACACAACCTAATGAAAATTTAGAGAAATCAAAGGCTGAAAACAACAACAAGGGAAAGATTGCCTCCCAGAGTGGCAAATATTGGTTTTAAGTGTTTTTATTTATTGATTGTTGAGAACAATTGACTTCTGAAATTTTGGACAACACACTATTATTTGGATATATGGATAATATATTTTTGGAAATAATTTCAATTATCATTGATATAAATTGTCAAATTATGAGAGTGATGATGGGAGCCACAAGGAGGGATGTGTTTGACTAATTAACTAGTTGTGTTATGCTTGTTAAAGAACTAAAGAGAGCCACAAGGTGTCCCACTTACTAGTTATTATTTATTAAAAACCCTTATTATGATTTTATTACTTTTCCCCCTTAACTAAAAATTTGTTTGAGTTTTATTTAACTTAAATAAAGAAATAGTTCAACTACTTCAACTAATTCTAATTGCTTAAAGACAAAAGGAAAAGGAGGAACACGAGGAGAATAGAAGGAGAAATCATACTAATGTATGCTCTTTGAGTTTTATTGAGATAATATGAGTTTTAATTCATTCTTTAATTCATTGAAAGCCTAATTATCCTTTATGATAGCAGGGTCCTATTGTAGACAACAAGATTCAAGGATGAATTACATCATTTAGACACTTTTTTTTCCAGAGGTGTTGATCTATCTTTGATACTCTGTGTAGACTTGTTTGTTTGTGAATTAAATTTCATGACTGATAAAGGCTATTGTGTAGAGTCGAGTGGGTAGCAATCTATGGCAAGATGATCCAGCTTTTAAAGTTCAGTTTTTTACTTTCTTTCAGAAGTCCTTTTGTATGGTTTTCATCTGGGACATCTAAGTTTGACTTTGGTCCAAACTTCCTCAGGGAATTTTGTAAAGAGAACGATTCTTTTGATAAATTAGAATGGAATAAATGATTTCTTTATGTCTCATCTGTTTTGATTATTGACTTGGTGTTTTCACTTCTGTCTCTATATTCATTTATGCATCTGTTATATTCATAAAATTACATAAATATTGAATTTTTCAGCAAACTTTCATTTATAAAAAGGATCAGCCTAAGCACTTGTAATCAATACTTGTGGATTAGGAAACAAATTTTGATGGCTATAAACATATGGTGATATTCTCGTCTATCTTGCTTTAGCCAAGTAAGATTTGAAAATGCTTGAGTAAGATAATTTCATATCTTTCCCTCAACACCTTCCACCCCTAGACAGATGTCCAAACTGAGGTCGTCGATCGGATGATTGTACATATCCTGCGTATGTACAATTTCAAGCACCCCCGCACATGGGATGAGAGTATTACCTATGTCCATCATATCTACAACTGAGCCCTGCATAGTTCGACTGGCCACAAACCCTTTCAGGTGGGGTTGGGATTCCAACCATTGGGCCCCATGGATGTTGCACTACCCCTAACAACCACCTCATCCCCTACTCCACCAGAAGCTGAAAAAGCCATCCGGTTCATTGAGCGGATCCAACACATCTGCCAACAGGTTCAGAATATTTTACAAAATTCTAATTCCAAGTAGAAGAAGCACCATGATCAACATCGGGTGCCACATAAGTTTTAGGTGGGCGACAAAGTTTGGTTGCACTTGTAGAAAGAATGCATTACAGGGCCCCATAGAAAGATTCAACCACTCTGGTGTGGGCCATACACCATCACCAAGGTTGTGGGTGAAAATTCTTTTGCACTCAACATTCCCCCTTTCCTTGGTCTACACCCAGTCTTCAACGTGGCTCTCCTTCGACCATATTTCCCACCATTATTGGACACCTCAGAGATAACAGAGAAGTTGACACCAACAAAGATCAACCTTGACTGCATGCAACAAGCATCCAGTGATCATATTGTGGAAACATAGATCAAGGGCAGCTGACAACAAAGGATCCAGCTGTATCGAGTTGTTAAAGCAGGGCATCTCCTGCACGAAGGCAAGTGGCTCACCCGAGGCCAAATTCAACAAAAAATTCCTCATATGATGGGGGAACTAAACGCAATGGAGAAAATTGCTTCCTAAGGGGGAAGGATTGGTACAGATGGATGTTGGTGGCCTCCCACCTATTCCAACTGGTTCATTTTGGTAGTTTTCCAGTTTGGCAGTTTTTTTTTCCTAGTTTTTGGGTCCCTAACTTGCGGGGACGTTTTGAGGCCCTAAACAACATTTTTAGGGCTCACCACATTTGTAAATGACCTTTGATAGTTTGTAGCTAAATGCGTAATCCTCGGATAGACCTTTCCAACGGGCTATCGTGAGCCTAAAACAAAGATCGTATTCAATTTTTATGACCCCGAGAAGTTTATGTACTAACTTACCCAAACATGGCCCACATGACTTTTGGCGCGTCATCTCCTAGGGTTAGTTTTTTGGATGTCTAGGGTTTTTGACATTCCTGTTTATTGTAAAAAATGCCTTCAGAGCTTCATTGTAATGATCTTCTTGTGAATCAGCACAACCTTCCCGTCTCTTCTAAGAGATAATCCACCACCATTCCAACAAGCTTGTTTTCCACTGCATTTTACAATTTCAGCTTATTTCCTTATTGAATAGAAAACCAATTTTACTGTATCTCTGTTATTCTGTGTTAAGCATATTTTAATAATCTGTATTCATTTCATTCTGCTCATAAAATCCAGATCATTGTCATCATTGGTTATTTGTATCGCACTTGTTAATGATATACATCAATGACCGATAATAAAGTGGCTTCTACCATGTTCGACATCAACACATCTATTCATGGGGATAGAATCATACCATTTTTGGGATAGGGACGAAGACCCTAGGAACCCCTTAGGAACCCACCTTTATTACGTGCCTCACCTAGGTTGCAATGGAGATTATTTGAGTACTTATAATATTCCAGTATGGCCATAATTTTGGTTATCTCACTGATATATATGTTGTCACATAGATCCACTTTGTATTGGTATGTGGCTATGTTTTTGTCATATAGTAGCTCCAATGTGTATTCTTTCGTGGCTAGGACCTGACTACGTCATGGAGGTATGGATCCACGTTGTATCTTTGGTGGACATATTGTTAATCACTGCTTTCATGAATCCATAATGTATTGGTCAATGACAATGCTTTGTGCCAGTTTATTTCGAGCATGGGTATGCCTACCTCGGGGGTGATACATATATATTGTTTAATGTTTGTTGCAGCTTCCACCTGACTTTCCTATTCCAAAATCCTTTCACATATATTTTTGTAAAGTGTTTTGGCCATTGATTTATCTTCTGACCTCACACTTTAGGGGGCATTTGTTACGCACCTATTTGTTGCACTTAAATGTCACACTTAAGTGTCGCATTTTCATCACCATGTGGGAGGCACTTTCATCACCATGTGGGAGTGTATTTCATAATCCCTAGACATGTTGGAAGGGAAACCTATAATTTGGAGGTCGAAATATTATCTTTCACCTTGAGTTTTTGGAATTTTTTCAGTATCATCTCTCCCCTACCCATATGAAGAGGATGATGAACCCTTGTCATCACTCCTTACTTAGTTCTAGGGGATTGATACTATCACGTTGTGCTCAGTTCTAGGGGGTGATGAAGTGGTTGCAACCATTATGCCTTATTTTGAGAGGTTGTTTCCAAGAGATTTTGGTTGGTTAGAAGTTGGTTCAAGGCACCCTCTATACAAGGAAAGGTTGATCTTGTATGCTCAATTAAATCCTCATTTGATCCTATCCTCTCCTCAAAATTATCCTATGGTTGTTATGCCTCAACTCCTATATAATGAAGGCCATTCTTGGGTGAAAAATGGGGGGAGGGAAGAACTTCATAATATCATATTGTTGATCTTGTGATATTCAAGGGGATGGGAAGGAGAGCTTGGAGGAGTTGCTACAACATCACCATCAAGGTTGTAAATGATTCATTACTTACTGCTTTCCATATAATATAACTTTTCCGATTCCCCTCATGCTTATGTTGTTCAATGTACGCATGTCTATTTTTTCTTATCTCAAAGTAGATAGGTCTATTTTTCCTAACAGTATAATGTGGAAGAAGGAAGTGTTATTTTTTCTCTTGCTGGATTTATCTTGCACTGGGAGCCTGGATGTTAAGATCAAAGTCTAGAGTAGCAAGGACGTCCGAATGAAATAAGGTAGGTCATCTATCCCATTTTCTCATTTTCTCTTCTCATTTTGTTTGTAGGAATATATAATAGATTTAAAGGGAAAGTTGGGAACCATTTGTTACCTTCTATATTCTTGGATCAAAGGATTCTTGATCCAAGGGGGGTTTCACCTGTCTGCAAGGGAAAATTTTCCTCAACA
>JASDQU010310243.1:40053-52935 GCA_032191745.1 Picea mariana
AAGGTAGGTCATCTATCCCATTTTCTCATTTTCTCTTCTCATTTTGTTTGTAGGAATATATAATAGATTTAAAGGGAAAGTTGGGAACCATTTGTTACCTTCTATATTCTTGGATCAAAGGATTCTTGATCCAAGGGGGGTTTCACCTGTCTGCAAGGGAAAATTTTCCTCAACAATTATGCACCCTCACCAATCTACATGGAAACCATATACCCCACTTCAAGGGAGTCAGTTACATATTGGTGCTATAAAATGGGCCTATGTGTTGATCTAAATGTGTAATGCATAATGTTTTGTGTATGAAAATGTTTTGATTTCTAACACTTATTTATATGTTGAGCTATGCTTGGTTGTGATTAAGTCCTATAATGGTGTCATTAGACACCACATCTATCTCAGAATACTAGCTCCATTGTATACCTAATCCTTTGATTCTCCAACATCACATCAAAGCAAGTGGTTTGATATTTAACATGTTGTCTACAAGTCTTGTGGAGGTTTTCCTTACTCTCGACAAGTCATATTTGTCTAGATTAATGACTGAGGGTTTCAACTTGTAGATTGAATTTGGGATTAGATCAGTAGATCAAGATTATCAGTTCCAAACCAAATCCCAAGGTTTTGAATGGCCACAATTATGGAATTTGGGAACAATATATGGAAACCTTATAGAAAGAATGATGCGGTTGTAGGATTCATAATGGACTACATATCTAGAGAGATTTACCTCCATATAAGAGAGATCAACTACTTGAATGTTGTCTAGAAGAAGTTGAATAATCTATTTGATAAAACTGATGAAAGTCGGGTTATTCAAATTAAGAAAGAGTTGATCTCTTTAGACCATCTCTCTTTTGAAATAATTGAAGGCTATCTATCCCATGTGAAGGAACTTCAATTAAGATTGGTTGAATGCGAAAATGGTTTTACTAAGAAAGATGTTCAACTCATAGAAATTATCTTGATTAATCTAAATACACTATATGAACTATTATGTTCGATGTTCCATGTTAATTGGACCACCCGAAAATATGATGGTGAGGACTATACCTTTGTTTCCTTTTGTGGTTTACTTATTAAGGCACAAGACAAATTTCTTGATGAAGGGAAACTTAAGGTCAAGCAACAAGCCGATTTACTAAAGGGCAAGGGTCAACATAATTATAGAGAAATACATTAAGAGGAGAAGGAACATGAGCATGTCAACTAGACCAAAAATAAGAACCATGGTGATTAGACTTTGACTAATAAAGGTAGACAGAATAAGACTTGTTATTGTTGCAAAAAAATTGGACATATGGAGAAGGCTTGTTGGAAGAAGACCAAGGACCTAGAGGAGAAAGTGAACAAACTTGAAGGAGACATGTTGAATGGAAGACCAACCAACCTACAAAACTGAACTTTAGAAGGTAAGGCATAACTATATGTTTTCTATTATTTCTTCTCAAGCCTTGCATGTTCATACTTCTCAAAGTGAATGAATATTTGACTCAAGTTGCATCCATCACCTGGCTAAGGATGCTTTTATTCTTTCTTCATTAAAGGAAGCTATAAGAAAAGAAATATTTGTAGTTAAATATTATGCACTTACTATTGCTATTTGTGCAAAGATTAAATGTTAGCATGGCATGATCACTGATGTCTATCATGTACATAGTTTGAATGAAAATATGTTGTTGATACCTTAACTGACCAAGACTTAAAAGAAAGAATAATGTTGGCTAGATTAGTTTATTATGATGGACATGAAGAACAACTTTTTTGTTGTTGATAAAGGATTATTTGACCCAAAATATTGACTATATAAGTTATGTGATCTTCCCAAGAAAGACCCTCGACCGACTACACTCATAGCCCACACTGACAACTGGAACATACTGTGGCATGAATGGCTTGGACACCTAAAATTTTTTAAGCCCGAACCTGATGGTAAAATTTGGCATGTTTTCTAATCCACCCACAATTGTTCCCCTTTATAGAGTATGTGAAGGATGTATTCTTAGCAATTATCATTAGGTTGCCTTTGAAACAGGGAAATCCTGGAGAGTAAAGACTCAAATAGAACTTATCCATAGTGATGTTTGTTTCATGAACAAAGAATCACTAGATGCTGCAAGGTATGCATTAAACTTCATTGATGAATTTTCTAAGTATTCATGGGTGTATTTCTTGACAAATAAGAATCATGTCTTTGAAAGATTCTAGGAAGTTAGGGCACTTTCTAAAAAGCAATGCGATTAACCTATGGAATGTTTAAGTTATGACAATGGAGGAGAATAGGGAGCAATGAATTTGGAAGGTAATTGTCATAGAATGGTATATTTTGGTAGAGATCAATGCCTAACATGCCCCAATAGAATGGTTTTATCAAAAGGAAGAATCAGACTTTGGCCAAAATGGCACATTGTTTTTTTTAAGCCAAGGGTCTATCAACTCGCTTTTGGGTAGAAATTGTTTACTACTCAAACTATTTGTTAATCTATTTATGACTAAACTTACATGGGATATGAATCCAATTAAAAAATGGAGTGGAAGGAAACCTTCAATTAGACATCTTAGAAGCTTTGGATGCCTTGTTTGGGCTCATATTCCAACTGAAAAAAGGAAGAAACTAGGCAAAAAGAGTCATATATGTATCATAATGGGATACTCTGAAGAGTCAAAGGCATACAAATTATTTGACCAAATATGAGATTATTTGCAAAAAATATGTAGTCTTTGATGAGAAGACTCAGGATATCACTCTATTGAACTCTTCTTCTATCTTGTTCTATAGTGATCCATTGGAAATTCTAAGGAATTCTATATCAACTAATTGTCTTATTGATTTGTTAACAAGATAGTCGACCTTCCATAAAAAATCAACTAAAAACCTTGGTATCCATCCCAAACACCCTGGTAGAAGAACTTGTTCAACAATTCAAGGTTGTATTCCCATATGGGTTTCCAATACAATAGAAGTTGACAGATTTGATGCAGGAAATATCAATGACTCAAGAAAATCCATAAGTAAAAAACAACATGGTAGAATTGCTCTGATGACACATGTGTTAGATGCAAGTGATCTATACACATAATTAGATGCACATGGATGAACTAAATGGGGGAATGCTATGGATTATGAGAATTATTCCTTAATGAATAATGACACATGGAATCTAGTTCCTCAACTACAAGGAAATAATGTTGGTTCAATATTGATGGGTCTACATGACCAAAATCACATTTGAAGGTGCTATTGAAATATATAAGGCTCATTTGGTAGCTAAGGGAGTTTATCAACAAGAAGGCATTAAACACACTAAAACTTTTCAATAGATTGAAAAAATAACTCTATTTGACTAATTATTTCTCTTGATATTCAGTTTGGATGGTAGGTAGATCAAATATATGTCAAAAGTGCCTTTATTCATGGTGATCGCATTGAAGAAATTTATATGGAGTAATCCCTTGATTTTGAGAAGGATGGAAATCTTATGTGGTGACTAAAGAAATCCTTGTATGGTTTGAAAACGCCCCTAGGGCATGGTATGAGAAGATTGACACTATTTTTATTAATATTGGTTTCAAACATTGAGAATCTGATCATAGTATCTATGTATTGCATGTAAAAGATGAAATGTTGTTTGTTGCATTGCATGTAGATGACTTAGTTATTACTATAAGCAATGTAAATTTAATTATGGGTTTGAAGAAACAATTAGTAGATACATTTGAAATCATTGATATTGGTATGATGCATTTATTTTCGGGCATCCAAATCCTATATATGGATGATGATATATTTATTTCTTGACATAAATATGTCTTGAACCTTTTATAGAAGTTAAATATGGAAGACTATAAACCCTATGCTACACCTTATTAGTCAGGAGTGAAGCTAACCAAGGAGTGTGACTCTTCAAAAGTCAACGTTACACTCTATTGCCAACTTGTTGGTAGCCTTATTTATTTAACTCACAATTGACCTGGTATTTCCTTTGTTGTTAGTGTGGTTTCTCAGTTTATGTACGATCCACAAGCAAGTCACCTTAAAGTTGAAAAGATAATTGTTCATTATATCAATGGAACCTATCAACTTGGTATAAAATATTGCAATGCCAAAGTGAACCAAATAGTCAACTAAGTGATTGATTGGGTGGTCAATTGAGGAGTTAACTAAGAATTTGAACAGTTAGGCAGTTAGACCAAAACAATCGATTGGTGTACAAAATAGGGTAGAAATTAAGGAAACCAATATACACCCTCACAAATCTATGTGGACCTCATGTTCCTCACTACAAGAGAGTTGGTTACATATTGGTGCTATATAATATGGACCTATGGGTCATCTAAATGTGTAATGAATCATGTGTTATGTATGGAACTCTCTTGATTGATTACACTTTGTATGTTGAGCTATGCTTAGTTGTGCTTAAGTGTTGTAATGGTGTCTTTAGACACCACCTCTATYTATGGAATAGTATCTCTCTGATACACCTAATCCTTTATTTCTCCAATAAATACAASATTGCAATGGTGACATTTATAAAACAACAACATTGGCGCATTGYTACCRATAGACATGTGTGCATATGAAGAGGAAGTGATTTGAAAAGAAAACATGAGTAAGAAGATGTTGTATCATAGTGAAATCAATTTGAATTTGATAATGAAATGAGAAATTCCAATGGTACACATGTTTTCACACATATATTGATGGATTCCAAGTTCTAATGAGGGCATGTAAGGGGTTTGCATGCATGCGATGCAAGATGGAATGGTGAGTTAGAAAGGGTAATGCTAGTGAATTTTAAATCTCACCTTGTTGAGTTCTTACTATGTCTAACAATTATGTAAAACCATTCTAAGACTTCATGCCAGATTGCATCAGATGAGTGAGTGAATTGATGCCCAGGCCACATGGGCAAAGTATGGCAATATGAGCATAAGAGAGGGAAAATGATAGTTGTAATATTAAGCATGATATCTTACCTCATTTAAGTTTATTGAAGTTATTTATCATCATTGGAAGGTTTTTATTTGGGTTTTGGGGTGACACAGTGGGCTTAGTCATGTTTTCCTCATAAGCACATTTGGAACCTAAGGATCACCTTCACTAATTAAAATTAACTTCATTCATAAGGTCTCATTGACATAAAAAATTAGTATTGAATAACAACCGGTAGGGATGAAGATCGCATAGGAGGTTAACAATTTTATCAAAACACCATTCCATATGAAGCCTGTACTTTTACCTCCAAAGGCCTTTCATGCATATTTTGGGTGTCCAATAGAATTGAGTTTGTTTGTTTTGGGAAGAGGCTACTTGGATGTTTATGGGGATTATGAGCTCAACTAATAAAATTGAAGTTTGATGCATGCATGTATGAAAACATGCATTAAAGATTCCATGTCAATGAGGCAATTCAAACTTCATAGATTATGAAAGGTATGAATCTGATAAAAAAATTAGGTGTTTGACACAACTCATTAAAAATATTTGTCTCCTATATACTGTACAATGCATAGTTCAGAGATCCAAGGTCATATAAGCAAGTTATGGTTTTATTATGCTAAAAATTTAGAGATTTCACCAAGGCATGTTTTAATTCAATTCTAATTATCAATTGAGCTTGATTTGGATTGGATTTTGATCTCAATATAGATTGGAGGGTGTCATAATGTATGTAAGGTGTCAACTACCAAATACAACTCTCTATTTGATGCGTGGAAGGACTGAATCTATTGAAACCCTAGAGGATTCCCATAACCATGGATGTGCCATAAAATCTTTAAATTTACCCAAAAAACACTTGAATTTGATATGTTAGTCGTTTAGAGGTGTGATCCACTATGATATGAACATAAATTTAGTTATAGGACAAAAGGAAAGTTTTTCTCTATATTGGGAAATGTTTTTCCATTGCAAAGGTGAAATTAATGGCTTAAAGGGCTAAATGGCTAACCAACATCGATTTTCCTCATCAAATTCCTCCTGCTACCTCACAAACGATCCCTCCCTCGGCACGAACCCACTACCCACTAGGTTCTTGCACCACCTAGATGGATAATGAACAACAAATGTCAGAATAACCAGTCTTGCACCATTTGCGATATGAATGGTTATTATACTCATGATTCTATAAGGTTCCCAACAATTTGTGAGGTGCATAGTTCCTCTTCTATATTTTCATAGCAACCCCTCCCTCATCATGAACCCATTACTTCAAATTGTGAATCTTTGTCGACTTCAACCTGCCTAGTAACCCCCTATACAGGTGAGCAATCCATTTAACATGTTGTTATTGAGACTCCACTAGCTTCAACATTATTGGACACCTCCCAACACCTATACCCCATTTTCACAATGGAATCACCACAATATGGGGATATCCCTTATACTTCTAGAATAAAATTGCCATTCTATTGAAAAACTATTAGTGATGGACAATAGTTATATTTGTTAGGATAAACTTGACTCAGTGAAAGAGTCAAAGTTGTTAACAATGATGGTTTTGAACACATGGTATTGGTGAACCATGGTATTGAGCCCATGGATTACATGTAATGAAAGCTTATAAAATGCTAGTGATACTCCATTGTAATGTGTCAAGAGTGAAGCGATGAAGGCTCACTTGGTCGAGGCCAAGAGATTGTTCGTCTTAGCGGGTTTGGCCAAGGGAAATAATAGATCTATTGTTGGCTGGTTTTTCTCATAAGGGTTTTCTAGGGTAAATCTCGTGTCATTTATGTTTGTCATTGCTATGATTTGAAACATTCTTTTTTTCTCTCATGTTTTTATTTCGTAACAATATTCTTACTTATGAGATGGTGAATGTCCTATAGAAACAACATTAGTAATTTTTTATTTCTAAAAATGAATTTATGGAAACAATTCCATGTGGATGAAATGGCAACCAAAGTTGGGTGAGGAAAATACCTCACTCTCTCAATCCTTCATTTTCCCAACTCTCGTGAGCTAGGAGAGGGGAGGAATGAGATCTCTAGATTATTCCAAACACCTGCACAGTAACAACAATAACATATCTCACAAATATAATGAAAACAGTTAATAAATCGCATAAACAACATTACATACCATTTTTGAATCCATTAGAAAACATAAAAACATGAGAGATAAAGCAAAGAAAGACAAATGAACACATGAATAGAAGGGAGAATGATACAAATTATGTTGAGAAAAAAATGAAGTTAGAGATATAACAAAGAAACACAAAGAGATATTGCAAGAAACACTATAATATAGTTGAACTCAGATTCTAGTAATGAATGGAATACAAAAGACTGTAAAATGCAAAGCACACAAACTAGCTACAATGGTGGTAGTTGATCCCTGAAGAAAGAGATGTGTCAACTATGATCATTCACAAGAAGTTGATTGCAAAGAGGTCGAAAAAGCATTTTAACATAAAACATCAATGAGAAAACCCTAAACATCCAAAACCCTAACCCTAGAATATGAAACACTAAAAGGTTTGTGGGCCTCGATGTGATTAGTTGATACGCCAACTTCCCAAGGGCATAACTTTTTCATATGATCTTCATTTGGGGCACTTTATAACCCATTGAAAATTTCTAGTTAATAAGCACACATTCTAAATGACCCAACATCTATCTCTAAGTACATGTTGGGGGATTTTGCACCCAAAAAATGTCGTTTAGGACCTCAAAACAACCCCATAAATTTGGAACCTAAAAAACTACCAATATGTGGAACCTGTTATCCCCCATTTCTAGGGATAACTAAGGAGATGGTGTCTTGAGGATCTTAGGTTGTAGACATGGAGTATTGAGAGACAGAACAATAGGAAGACCCCCACATCACACCACCCATCACCATGAGATTGATGGATGCACCATTCACCACACCAACTTGGCTCATAGAGGAAAACAAGTCTTTCTCCATGAGGTAACAAGTCCAACATTGTGGTAAGTGTAATTTTAATAAATGAAGCATTTGAATATGTTGTAAAGGGTCCTTCCTTGATTTTGAAAATGTTTGCTCGGAAATTATGTTTTTTTCCCTATTTCACCTTTGTGGTTGACATTGTGTCCTACTAAGTGGTCACCCTCAGGGTAAGGGTTTCTACTAAAGGGTCTCCTTGATGAGTCATCGTACCATTTCTGCACATACTTACCACTTTCCATGTTTCTTTCCCTTCATTTCCTCATCTTTTGGGTTTTCGGGCCACATTGACCCAAGAAGGGCTTGTACCTATTTTCGTGGGAAGAGGGGACCGAAGGCCCAGAGGCTTGTAGCTGGAAAAAGATAAAATCCAATCATAAACCTTCTAGATAATTTCCCAGGGATCCTGAGGACAATGAAATGTCTCTCACAAAAAAATGAAGGGACCTGTAAAATAAATAACCAATTAAACATGCCAACTAAGGTAAAGTGTGTATGGGAATTTTTTTTCATACTTAAGTAGAAAAACCACTTTAGCTTCAACCTGGGAGCACTCTAATAAACTAATGGAAAAATGGATCAGAAAAATCATGCATCATAAATGAAGGGCAACACACCCTCTACAAAGGCACCCATAAATGAGACAATATGAGCCCTTGTATGTCAAGAAACCCCATACCCAAAATTATCACCCACATCAACTTCATACTCTTTACATGGATTAGAGAGGGTCCACTTGGGAAACACTCCTCAACTTGAGGAACATCATGAAAACCCTCCCATACCTAAATTTGACAAGTTGCATAAGGTATTTGAGAATTTGTTTATTTTTTGAGACGAGGGACTTGATGCACATGTTCAGGTGGTTATTTTATTATGTATGGCTTACTTGACATGATGCTTGTGACTTGTGAGCCCTTGGAGGGAAATTTTCTTGACTTTGTAGGGCCTTCACATGTGGAGAGATTTCTGTGGAGGCATAAGGTCACTTGGACCTTCACTTGGGGCATGAAGCCCACCGAATGGATGATGCACCCTTTCTTCTTGGACACCTACGTCAAATATTTTTTCCTTTGGAGTCTTGAGAGAACACCTTGATGGAAGATACTAGCCCCCTACTTGCCCAACATTTGTCCTTGGAGGCCTAAAACATCACTTTTTAGGGCTTGGCGTCACATTGGGGGCTAGGGATTTGGTGATGGTGGTGATAATTGATGATGACTTGGCATGATCAGATGAGGGAAGAACCTTTCACTGTGGATTTATGTCCTTTGGAGTCCCAATGAATTCTTCATCCAACCCAACGATTTGCTCAAAGTGCTAAAACGTCACCCTTCTAGGGAATTACATCATCTTTTGGGGTTATTTCTTATGTAAAATTAAAATTTGATTTTATAAAGGGGAAATTAGAGGAGGTCGACCTCCCTGATTTTTTTTTACCATAAAGTTAAGTGGACAAACTAATTTTAGAAGGTCTTGTATAAATAAAGTCCTTACGACATTTCATTTTATCATAACTCACTCTCTCTTGAGTGAGAGACTTGGATGAAATTTTTGCCCCTCTTGGGAAAATCACATCTCTCTCTTGTGCAAATTTTGGATGCTTAAGATTTTTCTTTGGAGATGAAGTGGTGCACTATATCTTGGATGCTTGTCTCTTTCTATGGTGATGGAATTGTAGAAATTTTATCTCAGATATACACTAAGTCATAAATAGATTTCAACCTCCTATAAAGCTTCAACAGTAAATAAGTAAACTCAACATTGAACTGTACTTTATGAGCAGAAATACCAAATGATAGAGATATGAAACTAAAATAGTAGCGGAAATAATAATGAAAAACAAACAAATCACTCCATATGACACCTAATTTCTGGGAAATGCCCCTGGAAAACCCCAATTTGGAAAAACCAGTTCAAGGAGATTCTTCTTATTGAGCTTAAATAAATTTCATATTAGAGTTTACAACAAAAAGTAATCAACAACAATAAATTCTTGAAAAATGTGCCAACAGACCTTGATTCAAATGATAAAAACAACACAAAACAAACCTCATTTTCTGAAATGTACAGTCCCTTTAACGACAAATAAAATCTCGATATCTATGCACATTAGCAATATTGTTCTGCACTAATTTCATACAACAAAACACCTAGAAAATCATGCCCTCCTCTTGCCTTGATTTATGTACTTTTATGCAGTTTTACGACATCTAAATAGTGTTGTACAACCTCCCTTTTCATTGTTGTCAACTGAACATTTAATGTTGCAATTGCTGGAAAAGCATGCCTTCTTCTCCTGTTGGAAATTGTGCCCTCCTCTAGTTGTACGGACCTCCCTCTTTCCCTTGGAAAATGTGCCATCCTCTTGTCGTTTTTCTTACTTCTCCATGAGCTCAATATCTCTCTTGATAATAGTTACACTTCACCTTCTAGCTCAATATCTCCTCAAAGAGTGCACCCTCTCTCCCTCAAGTGTTTCCTTTATGATATTTTAATGTGTAACTCCTCTAACCCTTGGTCTCCCTTGAGTGGCTCTTCACTTTGCCTTGAGATCAATGGTCATGAGTTAATAATTCATTGAGGTCACTTAAGTCACTAAAGTGATCCACAACCTCATAAAGTCACTTTTACACATTAAAAATAAAAGGCTCAACTTTATAAAACCACTTTATAAAGTTACTTTATAAAAACACATTACAAAGTTACTTTATAAAAACACATTATAAAGTCATTGGGGAGAAAATGTGCTCGGTTACTTCTGCATGTTGGGCGTCCCCTATACAAAAGTACCTCTGAGCTACCAAATATAACACTCCCTCTTAGTGAGAGAGGTACTTCATCATCCCATCCGTTGTCGTAGTTACTCCCTTTGAAGTAGAGGCCTATTCTCCCACTGCATTGGAAGCATTTGTTTCTACCTATGTTGATAGATGAATTGAATACATTATCCTAGGAGACTTCACACTCTCCTAAGAATCTATCTGTGTCAAATCATTCCTACTGAGTCCTCTGAGAGTCCTAGAAGAGGATTGAGTCCTCGATATCAACTCTCTCTCCCGTGCAACCTTCCACTCTCCAACACAAAATATGAATCTAGAAATCCACTAGACCCCAACATAGGTCGTCCCAACGCATTGTACATCATACCTTTCTTGATTCCAAGACTCACTTTTGCATCCAAGTTCTCTCTCTCTAACTGTATGAGCACCTAGCCATCCTTTAACATCATTGCATACCCCTTATATTCCAAAGATGATACATAGATCAAGTTAACCATCAAATCTGGTACATGTGACACATCTTCCACCTTTAGAGAACCTCCTGACTCTAGCTGGAAATTGATGGTTCCAACCCCCTTCATTGCATGAGTGGTTTCGACCCCACTATCCACATGCATGTATGAGTCCGACTCTAGCACACTAAGGAACATTGACCTCATTCCCGTCATATGGCCAGATGCACTTCTTGTCATGTGAGGTGGCCCAATCGTTGGAATTCTTCTTCCCCTTACTCTTTCATGCAAGAGAAAGATTTGGTTCCTCTCTGCAACAGAATAGACCCTAACCCAATATCTATCCTTTGATCTTTTTGGATTTTAATTCACTTGTTGCCTCCTACTGGAAAACCTCATGACAAGAATCTTTTTCCCTTCCCTTCTTCTAGGAAAAACCCCTTTGCACTCACTACAAATCAAGTGTCAAATATCTTGTATGTTGAATCTCATAGCTCCTGCTTTGATACCATGTTGAAAATTTAGCTCAGATATACACTAACTCATAAACATATTTCAACCTCCTATAAAGCTTCAATAGTAAATCAATAAAATCAACATTGAATTGTACTTTATGAGCAGAAATACTAAATGATAGAGATCTGAAACTAAAATAGCATCGGAAATAATAATTAACAACAAACAAATCACTCCATATGACACTATTAATTTATGGGCAATGCCCTTGGAAAAACCCAACTTGGGAAAACTAGTTCAAGGAGATTATTCTTATTGAGCTCAAAGATTTCATATCAGAGTTTACAACAACAAGTAATCAACAACAATAAATTCTTGAAAAATGTGTCAATAGACCTTGATTTGCATGCTAAAAACTACACAAAACATACCTCATTTTCTGCAATGTGCAGTCCCTTTAACAACAAATAAAATCTTGATATTTGCACACATTAGTAGTATTGTTCTACACTAATTCCATACAACAAAACACCTAGAAAACCATTCCCTCCTCTTTCCTTGATTTGTGTGCTATTATGTAGTTGTACGACCTCTAAATAGTGTTGTACAACCTCCCTTTTCATTGTTGTCAACTCAACATTTAATGCTACAATTTCTGGAAAGGTGTGCCCTCTTCTCCTCTTGGAAATTGTGCCCTCCTATACTTGTATGGAACTCCCTATTTCCCTTGGAAAATGCGCCCTCCTCTTGTTGTTACTCTCACTTCTCCATGAGCTCAATCTCTCTCTTGAGAAATGTGACTCTTCACCTTCCTACTCAAGCTCTCCTCAAAGTGTGTGCCCTCTCTCCCTCAAGTGTTTCCTTTATGCAATTTTAATGTGTAACTCCTCTAACCCTTGGTCTCCCTTGAGTGACTCTTCACTTTCCCTTGAGATCAACGGTCATGACTTAATCATTTTTTGAGGTCACTTAAGTCACTAAAGTGACCCACGACCTCATAAAGTCACTTTTACACTTTAAAAATAAAAGGCTTAACTTTATAAAACCACTTTATAAAGTTAATTTATAAAAACACATTATAAAGTCACTAGGGAGAAAATGTGCTCAGTCACTTCTGCATGTTGGGCATCACCTATGCAAAAGTTCATATGACCTACCAAATCTTTTTGGATTACTGAGAGGGGGGGGGGGTGAATCAGTAATAACATAATTATAATCATTTTTCTTCAAATGTTATATCAATGTAGAATTACCATCCAATAATGAGTAGTAATAAATAAAC
>JASDQU010310243.1:53207-63417 GCA_032191745.1 Picea mariana
ATAGACATGTGTGCATATGAAGAGGAAGTGATTTGAAAAGAAAACATGAGTAAGAAGATGTTGTATCATAGTGAAATCAATTTGAATTTGATAATGAAATGAGAAATTCCAATGGTACACATGTTTTCACACATATATTGATGGATTCCAAGTTCTAATGAGGGCATGTAAGGGGTTTGCATGCATGCGATGCAAGATGGAATGGTGAGTTAGAAAGGGTAATGCTAGTGAATTTTAAATCTCACCTTGTTGAGTTCTTACTATGTCTAACAATTATGTAAAACCATTCTAAGACTTCATGCCAGATTGCATCAGATGAGTGAGTGAATTGATGCCCAGGCCACATGGGCAAAGTATGGCAATATGAGCATAAGAGAGGGAAAATGATAGTTGTAATATTAAGCATGATATCTTACCTCATTTAAGTTTATTGAAGTTATTTATCATCATTGGAAGGTTTTTATTTGGGTTTTGGGGTGACACAGTGGGCTTAGTCATGTTTTCCTCATAAGCACATTTGGAACCTAAGGATCACCTTCACTAATTAAAATTAACTTCATTCATAAGGTCTCATTGACATAAAAAATTAGTATTGAATAACAACCGGTAGGGATGAAGATCGCATAGGAGGTTAACAATTTTATCAAAACACCATTCCATATGAAGCCTGTACTTTTACCTCCAAAGGCCTTTCATGCATATTTTGGGTGTCCAATAGAATTGAGTTTGTTTGTTTTGGGAAGAGGCTACTTGGATGTTTATGGGGATTATGAGCTCAACTAATAAAATTGAAGTTTGATGCATGCATGTATGAAAACATGCATTAAAGATTCCATGTCAATGAGGCAATTCAAACTTCATAGATTATGAAAGGTATGAATCTGATAAAAAAATTAGGTGTTTGACACAACTCATTAAAAATATTTGTCTCCTATATACTGTACAATGCATAGTTCAGAGATCCAAGGTCATATAAGCAAGTTATGGTTTTATTATGCTAAAAATTTAGAGATTTCACCAAGGCATGTTTTAATTCAATTCTAATTATCAATTGAGCTTGATTTGGATTGGATTTTGATCTCAATATAGATTGGAGGGTGTCATAATGTATGTAAGGTGTCAACTACCAAATACAACTCTCTATTTGATGCGTGGAAGGACTGAATCTATTGAAACCCTAGAGGATTCCCATAACCATGGATGTGCCATAAAATCTTTAAATTTACCCAAAAAACACTTGAATTTGATATGTTAGTCGTTTAGAGGTGTGATCCACTATGATATGAACATAAATTTAGTTATAGGACAAAAGGAAAGTTTTTCTCTATATTGGGAAATGTTTTTCCATTGCAAAGGTGAAATTAATGGCTTAAAGGGCTAAATGGCTAACCAACATCGATTTTCCTCATCAAATTCCTCCTGCTACCTCACAAACGATCCCTCCCTCGGCACGAACCCACTACCCACTAGGTTCTTGCACCACCTAGATGGATAATGAACAACAAATGTCAGAATAACCAGTCTTGCACCATTTGCGATATGAATGGTTATTATACTCATGATTCTATAAGGTTCCCAACAATTTGTGAGGTGCATAGTTCCTCTTCTATATTTTCATAGCAACCCCTCCCTCATCATGAACCCATTACTTCAAATTGTGAATCTTTGTCGACTTCAACCTGCCTAGTAACCCCCTATACAGGTGAGCAATCCATTTAACATGTTGTTATTGAGACTCCACTAGCTTCAACATTATTGGACACCTCCCAACACCTATACCCCATTTTCACACTGGAATCACCACAATATGGGGATATCCCTTATGCTTCTAGAATAAAATTTCCATTCTATTGAAAAAATATTAGTGATGGACAATAGTTATATTTGTTAGGATAAACTTGACTCAGTGAAAGAGTCAAAGTTGTTAACAACGATGGTTTTGAACACATGGTATTGGTGACCCATGGTATTGAGCCCGTGGATTACATGTAATGAAAGCTTATAAAATGCTAGTGATACTCCATTGTAATGTGTCAAGATTTAAGCGATGAAGGCTCACTTGGTCGAGGCCAAGAGATTGTTCGTCTTAGCGGGTTTGGCCAAGGGAAATAATAGATCTATTGTTGGCTGGTTTTTCTCATAAGGGTTTTCTAGGGTAAATCTCATGTCATTTATGTTTGTCATTGCTATGATTTGAAACATTATTTTTTTCTCTCATGTTTTTATTTCGTAACAATATTCTTACTTATGAGATGGTGAATGTCCTATAGAAACAACATTAGTAATTTTTTATTTCTAAAAATGAATTTCTGGAAACGCTTCCATGTGGATGAAATGGCAACCAAAGTTGGGTGAGGAAAATACCTCACTCTCTCAATCCTTCATTTTCCCAACTCTTGTGAGCTAGGAGAGGGGAGGAATGAGATCTCTAGATTATTCCAAACACTTGCACATTAACAACAATAATATATCTCACAAATATAATGAAAATAGTTAATAAATCACATAAACAACGTTACATACCATTTTTGAATCCATTAGAAAACACAAAAACATGAGAGATAAAGCAAAGAAAGACAAATGAACACATGAATAGAAGGGAGAATGATACAAATTATGTTGAGATAAAAATGAAGTTAGAGATATAACAAAGAAACACAAAGAGATATTGCAAGAAACACTATAATATAGTTGAAATCAGATTCTAGTAATGAATGGAATACAAAAGACTGTAAAATGCAAAGTGCACAAACTAGCTACAATGGTGGTAGTTGATCCCTGAAGAAAGAGATGTGTCAACTATGATCATTCACAAGAAGTTGATTGCAAAGAGGTCGAAAAAGCATTTTAACATAAAACATCAATGAGAAAACCCTAAACATCCAAAAGCCTAACCCTAGAATATGAAACACTAAAAGGTTTGTGGGCCTCGATGTGATTAGTTGATATGCCAACTTCCCAAGGGCATAACTTTTTCATATGATCTTCATTTGGGGCACTCTATAACCCATCGCAAATTTCTATCTAATAAGAACACATTCTAAATGACCCAACATCTATCTCTAAGTACATGCTGGGGGATTTTGCACCCAAAAAATGTCGTTTAGGACCTCAAAACAACCCCATAAATTTGGAACCTAAAAAACTACCAATATGTGGAACCTGTTATCCCCCATTTCTAGGGATAACTAAGGAGATGGTGTCTTGAGGCCCTTAGGTTGTAGACATGGAGTATCGAGAGACAGACCAATAGGAAGACCCCCACATCACACCACCCATCACCATGAGATTGATGGATGCACCATTCACCACACCAACTTGGCTCACAGAGGAAAACAAGTCTTGCTCCATGAGGTAACAAGTCCAACATTGTGGTAAGTGTAATTTTAATAAATGAAGCATTTGAATATGTTGTAAAGGGTCCTTCCTTGATTTTGAAAATGTTTGCTCAGAAATTATGTTGTTTTCCCTATTTCACCTTGGTGGTTGACATTGTGTTCTACTAAGTGGTCACCCTCAGGGTAAGGGTTTCTACTCAAGGGTCTCCTTGATGAGTCATCGTACCATTCCTGCACATACTTACCACTTTCCATGTTTCTTTCCCTTCATTTCCTCATCTTTTGGGTTTTTGGGACACATTGACCCAATAAGGGCTTGTACCTCTTTTTGTGGGAAGAGGGGACCGAAGGCCCAGAGGCTTATAGCTGGAAAAAGATAAAATCCAATCATAAACCTTCTAGATAATTTCCCAGGGATCTCAAGGACAATGAAATGTCTCTCACAAAAAAATGAAGGGACCCGTAAAATAAATAACCAATTAAACATGCCAACCAAGGTAAAGTGTGTATGGGAAATTTTTTTCATACTTGGGTAGAAAAACCACTTTAGCTTCAACCTAGGAGCACTCTAATAAACTAATGGAAAAATGGATCAGAAAAATCATGCATCATAAATGAAGGGCAACACACCCTCTACAAAGGCACCCATAAATGAGACAATATGAGCCCTTGTATGTCAAGAAACCCCATACCCAAAATTATCACCCCCCATCCACTTCATACTCTTTACATGGATTAGAGAGGGTCCACTTGGGAAACACTCCTCAACTTGAGGAACACCATGAAAACCCTCCCATACCTAAATTTGGCAAGTTGCATAAGGTCTTTGAGCATTTTTTTATTTTTTGAGAGGGGGGACTTGATGCACATGTTCAGGTGGTTATTTTATTATGTATGGATTACTTGACATGATGCTTGTGACTTGTGAGCCCTTGGAGGGAATTTTTTCTTGACTTTGTAGGTCCTTCACACATGGAGAGCTTTCTATGGAGGCATAAGGTCACTTGGACCTTCACTTGGGGCATGAAGCCCACCGAATGGATGATGCACCCTTTCTTCTTGGACACCTACGTCAAATATTTTTTCCTTTGGATTCTTGAGAGAACACCTTGATGGAAGATACTAGCCCCCTAATTGCCCAACATTTGTCCTTGGAGGCCTAAAACATCACTTTTTAGGGCTTGGCGTCACATTGGGGGCTAGGGATTTGGTGATGGTGGTGATAATTGATGATGCCTTGGCATGATCAGATGAGGGAAGAACCTTTCACTACGGATTTATGGCCTTTGGAGTCCCAATGAATTCTTCATCCAACCCAACGACTTGCTCAAAGTGCTAAAACGTCACCCTTCTAGGGAATTACATCATCTTTTGGGGTTATTTCTTATGTAAAATTAAATTTTGATTTTATAAAGGGGAAATTAGAGGAGGTCGACCTCCCTGATTTTTTTTTACCATAAAGTTAAGTGGACAAACTAATTTTAGAAGGTCTTGTATAAATAAAGTCCTTGTGACATTTCATTTTATCATAACTCACTCTCTCTTGAATGAGAGACTTGGCTGACATTTTTGCCCCTCTTGGGAAAATCACATCTCTCTCTTGTGCAAATTTTGGATGCTTAAGATTTTTCTTTGGAGATGAAGTAGTGCGCTATCTCTTGGATTCTTGTCTCTTTCTATGGTGATGGAATTGTAGAAATTTTATCTCAGATATACACCAAGTCATAAACAGATTTCAACCTCCTATAAAGCTTCAACAGTAAATAAGTAAACTCAAGATTGAACTATACTTTATGAGCAGAAATACCAAATGATAGAGATCTGAAACTAAAATAGTAGCAGAAATAATAATGAACAACAGACAAATCACTCCATATGACACCTAATTTCTGGGAAATGCCCCTGGAAAACCCCAATTTGGAAAAACCAGTTCAAGGAGATTCTTTTTATTGAACTTAAAGAAATTTCATATCAGAGTTTACAACAAAAAGTAATCAACAACAATAAATTCTTGAAAAATGTGCCAACAGACCTTGATTCAAATGCTAAAAACAACACAAAACAAACCTCATTTTCTGAAATGTACAGTCCCTTTAACGACAAATAAAATCTCGATATCTGTGCACATTAGCAATATTGTTCTGCACTAATTTCATACAACAAAACACCTAGAAAATCATGCCCTCCTCTTGCCTTGATTTATGTACTTTTATGCAATTTTACGACATCTAAATAGTGTTGTACAACCTCCATTTTCATTGTTGTCAACTGAACATTTAATGTTGCAATTTCTGGAAAAGCTTGCCTTCTTCTCC
Organism: Picea mariana; assembly: GCA_032191745.1. Taxonomy (NCBI): domain Eukaryota; kingdom Viridiplantae; phylum Streptophyta; class Pinopsida; order Pinales; family Pinaceae; genus Picea; species Picea mariana. The sequence continues at coordinate 58,861 of JASDQU010310243.1, forward strand.
TCTTGGAAATTGTGCCCTCCTCTAGTTGTACGGACCTCCCTCTTTCCCTTAGAAAATGTGCCATCCTCTTGTCGTTTTTCTCACTTCTCCATGAGCTCAATATCTCTCTTGATAATAGTTACACTTCACCTTCCCGCTCAATCTCTCCTCAAAGAGTGCACCCTCTCTCCCTCAAGTGTTTCCTTTATGAAATTTTAATGTGTAACTCCTCTAACCCTTGGTCTCCCTTGAGTGTCTCTTCACTTTGCCTTGAGATCAATGGTCATGAGTTAATAATTCGTTGAGGTCACTTAAGTCACTAAAGTGATCCACAACCTCATAAAGTCACTTTTACACATTAAAAATAAAAGGATCAACTTTATAAAACCACTTTATAAAGTTACTTTATAAAAACAAATTATAAAGTCACTAGGGAGAAAATGTGCTCGGTTACTTCTGCATGTTGGGAATCCCCTATACAAAAGTACCTCTGAGCTACCAAATATAACACTCCCTCTTAGTGAGAGAGGTACTTCATCATCTCATCCGTTGTCGTAGTTACTCCCTTTGAAGTAGAGGCCTATGCTCCCACTGCATTGGAAGCATTTGTTTCTACCTATGTTCATTTATGAATTGAATACATTATCCTAGGAGACTTCACACTCTCCTAAGAATCTATCTGTGTCAAATCATTCCTACTGAGTCCTCTAAGAGTCCTAGAATAGGATTGAGTCCCCGGTATCAACTCTCTCTCCTGTGCAACCTACCACTCTCCAACACAAAATCTGAATCTAGAAATCCACTAGACCCCAACATAGGTCATCCCAACGCATTGTACATCATACCTTTCTTGATTCCAGGACTCATTGTTGCATCCAAGTTCTCTCTCTCTAACCGTATGAGCACTTGGCCATCCTTTAACATCATTGCATACTACTTATATTCCAAAGATGATACATAGATCAAGTTAACCTTCAAATCTGGTACATGTGACACATCTTCCACCTTTAGAGAACCTCTTGACTCTAGCTGGAAATCGACGATTCCAACCCCCTTCATTGCATGAGTGGTTTCGACCCCACTATCCACATGCATGTATGAGTCTATCTCTAGCACACTAAGGAACATTGACCTCATTCCCGTCATATGGACAGATGCACTTCTTGTCATGTGAGGTGGCCCAATCGCTGGAATTCTTCTTCCCCTTACTCTTTCATGCAAGAGAAAGATTTGGTTCCTCTCTGCAACAGAATAGACCCTAACCCAATATCTATCCTTTGATCTTTTTGGATTTTATATTCACTTGCTACCTCCTACTGGAAACCCTCATGACAAGAATCTTTTTCCCTTCCCTTCTTCTAGGCAAAACCCCTTTGCACTCACTACAAATCAAGTGTCAGATATCTTGTATGTTGAACCTCATAGCTCCTGCTTTGATACCATGTTGAAAATTTAGCTCAGATATACACTAACTCATAAACATATTTCAACCTCCTATAAAGCTTCAATAGTAAATCAATAAAATCAATATTGAATTGTACTTTATGAGCAGAAATACTAAATGATAGAGATCTGAAACTAAAATAGCATCGAAAATAATAATCAACAACAAACAAATCACTCCATATGACACTATTAATTTATGGGCAATGCCCTTGGAAAAACCCAACTTGGGAAAACTATTTCAAGGAGATTCTTCTTATTGAGCTCAAAGATTTCATATCAGAGTTTACAACAACAAGTAATCAACAACAATAAATTCTTGAAAAATGTGTCAATAGACCTTGATTTGCATGCTAAAAGATACACAAAACATACCTCATTTTCTGCAATGTGCAGTCCCTTTAACAACAAATAAAATCTTGATATTTGCACACATTAGTAGTATTGTTCTACACTAATTTGATACAACAAAACACCTAGAAAACCATTCCCTCCTCTTTCCTTGATTTGTGTGCTTTTATGTAGTTGTACGACCTCTAAATAGTGTTGTACAAACTCTCTTTTCATTGTTGTCAACTCAACATTTAATGTTACAATTTATGGAAAGGTGTACCCTCTTCTCCTCTTGGAAATTGTGTCCTCCTATAGTTGTATGGAACTCCCTATTTCCCTTGGAAAATGCGCTCTCCTCTTGTTGTTACTCTCACTTCTCCATGAGCTCAATCTCTCTCTTGAGAAATGTGACTCTTCACCTTCCTGCTCAAGCTCTCCTCAAAGTGTGTGCCCTCTCTCCCTCAAGTGTTTCCTTTATGCAATTTTAATGTGTAACTCCTCTAACCCTTGGTCTCCCTTGAGTGACTCTTCACTTTCCCTTGAGATCAAAGGTCATGACTTAATCATTTTTTGAGGTCACTTAAGTCACTAAAGTGACCCACGACCTCATAAAGTCACTTTTACACTTTAAAAATAAAAGGCTCAACTTTATAAAACCACTTTATAAAGTTAATTTATAAAAACACATTATAAAGTCACTAGGGAGAAAATGTGCTCAGTCACTTCTGCATGTTGGGCATCACCTATGAAAAAGTTCATATGACCTACCAAATCTTGTTGGATTACTGAGAGGGGGGGGTGAATCAGTAATAACGTAATTATAATCCTTTTTCTTCAAATGTTATATCAATGCAGAATTACTATCCAATAATGAGCAGTAATAAATAAACAATCACACACATACACAGTACACCAGTGTTTTACATGGAAACCCAAATCGGGAGAAAACCATGGAATGATTTTTCTTATATTTCTTGAAGAATTACATTCATTGGAAGCACCAACTTCCTTTGTTTTCCAGCTGCAACTGGAAGGAGGCTCCAACCCCCTAGTTTCTCAGGCTACAACCTGAGGGAAGCTCCAACTCCCCAAATCTATGGCTACAACCAGAAGGAGGCTACAACCCCGAATGTTCTCTGGCTACAACTAGAAGGTGGCTAAAACCACCTATCCTTGCCCCATCCTACCACCTTAAAGTAGNGTACCATAAACAATTACATCAACCATGCATCAACCTGTACCTCAACCTATAATCAACCTGTACCATAAACAAGTGCATCAACCATGCACCAACCTGTAATCAACCTGTACCATAAACAAGTGCATCCAACCATGTACCAAGTATGTACCAATCATGTGTCAACTACTCATCAACTATGACTCATCAATATCAAGGATGATTTTAAGGATGGAAATTTATTTTGAAATGGAGGAACCTTGGCGAATCTTACTGATCCTTCATATGCCAACTAGAAATGTTTGGCGATACTTTTGTAAAAATATTCAAATTTGTAAGGATTTTATATAGTTTATATCAAATTTTGGCGATTTTTAAGGTAAAATAAATTTGTCCTTTAGAATTTGGGCGAATCATTTTTATAATAGAGAATTTGTTTTTGGTAAAAACCATGGAAAATTATCCCATGAGAGAAATTTATCCCCTAAAATCATCCTTGAGATTCAATATGTACTAGCATCATCAACTATACACCTCATGTATGTGTCAACTCATCAACTACTTGTCTCAACCATGTAGTCAACATGTACCTCAACCAAAAGTCCTCATCAATTTCATCATCCAAATCTGATTTTTATCTCTATAATAGACCTGGTGTATATGATCACATTCCTTCAAACCTTCCTTAACTTTAAAAACAAGAGACTAACATTTTCATCAAACTTTTCTTTAGTCTCACATGCCTAGTTTTGGATTAGTCAACAACCCTAACTGGAAGTAATCATAGCTTTGAACTTGTAATGTATAAATATATGAAACTAATACATAATGTTCTTCAATGTGTTTTATACAATTTCTCCAAGTGGCACTACTTGGAACCTCTCAGAAAAGGAGTTATAGCAAAAATGGCATACCTTGCTAAATTCTGGCTTATTCTAGAGAGCGACCTTGTAGAGCGTGCCCCACAAAAAATATTTGATGAAATGATCTAAAAATATTACACATAATACTACAGACTTTAACCTAACCAAAAAAATTGGTATAACTAAATTTGGATCTATTATGAAGAATTTATGACGTTTGTACCCGAAACACCTGATTTTGACTAGTTTCAGGACTGGCCACAAACCCTATTTTCCACAGAGTGTAACTCCCAAAATACAACGACCCACAAGCTAAATTTTTAACCACAGATACTTGGATAGGTTTTATCACTTTAATAGAACTCTCAATATTTGAATCATTATATAAAAAATGTTATACCGAAAATGGTGAGATGACCTGAAAATAACATACCTTAGAAAGCACCATCAAAAGAATTTATCCTTCCTTGCATTTCGGCTTTCTTTTCTTCAATTTCCTTAGAATTTTGGCTTAGATATAATTTTTATACCTCAGACACCTATATATATTCAATATGCTCAAGTTTGATTCAAATGAGAGAGCCTTGCCTCTTATTTATACTCTCCAAGTAGCTTCCTTAAAAACATCTTCTAGGTCACTTGGCCCCACTTTCCTTATTTTAGGGTTGGTCCACTTCTAATTTCTATTGAAATAATTTATTTTGTATTCACTTTGAATTATAATACACTCATCACTTCACTTTATTATTTACCTTTTAAAAT
>JASDQU010310244.1:2875-17905 GCA_032191745.1 Picea mariana
CCAGGGGCTGATCGGAGATTATAGTATATCGGGAAAATGGAGATCAGGAGATCGGGAACCAAAGGGTCATGACATCGGGAGTTTGAAAACCCCGAAACCCGATTTTCTATTCTTCTGTCGTAAAGAGAACAGTGACCGGGCCTAAAAATCCGCGAAGAGCAGAAAAGACCTGTGGGCCAATTATCTGAAGGGGATTCCAATGGAGAATCGGAGGAGCCACTCTGGCTCAGAAGTTAGAATTAGAACGATCCTTAAGACCAGGAGGTCAGCGCAGAGGCCCATTGCCGAGGCAAGGGGTGAGGTGTTGCGTCAGTTTGGTTAAAAGGCAGGTCCAGGATTTGTTGGACAAGGGTTTGGTCAGGGAAAGCTTGAGTCTATGTGTTGTTCCGACAGTACTCAGTCCGAAGAAAGACGGAGGCTGGAGGATGTGTACTTATTCAAGGGCGATTAATAAGATAACTATCAGGTACAGATTCCCATTGCCAAGAATGGATGATTTGATAGATTGCTTAAGTGGAGCAAAATTCTTTTCAAAGATTGATTTGAAGAGCGGATATCACCAAATTCGTATGAGGGAAGGTGATGAATGGAAAACAGCATTCAAGACAAATGAAGGGCTGTATGAATGTCTTGTTATGTCGTTTGTCTTAACAAATGTGCCAAGTACCTTTATGAGGTTGATGAATGAAGTCCTGAAGGATTTCATCAGAAAATTTGTTATCGTATATCTGGATGACATACTGATTTTCAGCAAAACAAAGGAAGAGCATCTGAAGCATTTGGCCATTGTGATGAAGAGATTACAGCAAGAGAAGTTGTTGATAAACATGAAGAAGTCCTCATTCATGAAGACAGAGCTCATTTAATTCGGATTTGTTATTTCTGCGAATGAGTTGAGGATGGATCCAGATAAGGTGGAGGTAATCAAAAATTGGTCATCACCAAGGAACATATTTGAGGTGAGAAGTTTTCACGGGTTGGCTAGTTTCTACCGAAAGTTCATTAGGAATTTCAGTGAAATTAGCGTAGTGATGATGGATACAGTGAAGAAAAGACATAAATCTTTTCACTGGACAGAAGAATCCGAAAAGAGGTTCAATTTGTTGAAGAGGAAGATCACGGAACAACCTGTTCTGGTGTTACCGGATTTCCGAAAAACATTTCAAGTGAATTGCGATGCAAGTGGATTTGCAATCGGGGCGGTCTTGAGTCAAGAAGACAGGCCGATAGCGTACTTTAGCGAGAAGCTGAATGAAGCAAAGGTGAAGTATTCCACATATGATAAGGAGTTTATGCCATCATACAGGCATTGAAGAAGTGGAGGCATTATTTGATTCCGAAAGAATTTATTCTATACAGTGAAAACCATGCACTGCAGTTTGTGACTCAACAGGAGAAGTTGAATCAGAGACACATCAAATGGGTAGAATATATGCAGAATTTCACTTTTGTAATTAAACACATTTATGGTACTGCTAACAAAGTTGTTGACGCTTTGAGCAGGAACTGTTTGTTGTTGCAGGAGTTCAAAGTCAAAACATTGGGTTTTGATGATCTCAGGGACATGTACGCAGATGACCCAGACTTTAAGGAAGCGTATAAAGCAGCTGAGAATCCAGTTCTCAGAGATAGCAGCAAATGGGCCGAATACATGATCCAGGAAGGATTATTGTTTAAGGGCAATCAGCTATGTATTCCGAATTGCTCCATGAGGGAGAATCTGCTGAAGGAAAAACACAGTGCAGGATTGGCAGGGCACTTTGGCCATGACAAGACGTTCGCAAAGTTGAACGAGTCATATTTTTTGTCGGGAATGCGAGCAGACGTCAAAATATTTGTGGACAGATGCAGAATTTACCAGCATTCGAAGGGGAAGAGACAAAATGCAGGATTCTATCAACCATTGCCCATACCAGAGAGGTCGTGGGATGCGATTAGCATGGATTTTGTATTGGGGTTGCCAAGAACACAAAGAGGTTGTGATTCAATATTTGTGGTGGTGGATAGATTTTCCAAGATGGCACACTTCATCCCATGTCAGAAAACCAGTGATGCAACTCATATTGCGAGCATGTTTTTCAAAGAGGTCATTCGACTTCACAGGTTGCCGAGGAGTATAGTTTCAGATCGAGACACCAAATTCATAGGGCATTTTTGGAGGACCTTATGGAAGAAGTTGGGAACTAACTTGGCATTTAGTTTGGCTTATCATCCTCAGAAGGATGGACAGACAGAAGTGGTGAACAGAAGTCTGGGAGACTTGCTGAGAAGCTTGGTGATAGAACACCACAGCCAGTGGGACAATGTATTACCACAGGCAGAGTTCGCTTATAATGACTCAGTAAACAGAAGCACAGGGCAAAGTCCATTTCAGGTTGTTTATGGCATGCAGTCGAGAGGAATTTTTGAACTGAGGGATTCAGAACAGATTGCGACTAGGAGCGCTAGTGTAGAGGAATTCGCAGAGGCGATGAAAGAACTTCACAGCCAGGTGAAGGAACGATTGCTGGAATCAAGTCAGGAGTATAAGCGAAGAGAAGATCAGCATAGAAGACAACTTCAGTTTGAGGTTGGTGATCTGGTTCTGGCACATTTGAGGAAAGAAAGGTTCCCGAGAGGAACATATAATAAATTGAAGATGAAGAAAATCGGGCCATGCAGGGTCTTAAAGAAAATTGGGGCAAATGCTTATGAGATTGAATTACCCGATGGGATCGGAATTTCTCCGATATTCAATGTCTCAAATTTGTACCCATACAAATCTAAGGAAGCAGGAACAAGTGATGAACAGTCAAAGGTTCAGTGGCAAAAGAATATGCCAGTTGTAGAGAAGCCATAGATATAAATCATACTGGAGAAGAGAATTGGCAAGAAGACCAGAAGGAAAGAATACTTCGAATATCTGGTCAAGTGGAGGAACCATCCAGTTGAAGATGCCAGCTGGGAAACTGAAGCGGAGATACAGAAGCATGGACAGACCGTGCAGGAGCTCATGGACAGGCGCCCATGAAATTTTTCAAGCAAGGGAGTATGATGCAGGAGCATCTCCCACATCAAGCAAGCCAGTGCGGAAGCGGAGGACAGCTGGAAAGCACCAGCACAAAAAATTTTGAAATTCCCTTGGATTGATGCGCCATCTTAAATGAAGTCATTTAAGAAGAGACGCACTTGTGTAATGCAATCATACCTTGAGCCTTTAGCTCTCGTCCTTAGTAGGTAGGAGGCATTTAAAGTAGTTAATGCAGGTAGATAGAATTTAATTCTAGATTAGACAGTTTTAGAGCGCAAGAGGGAAACGGGATATAGACACCCTCATTGTGCATTGTAACATTATTCTGGAAAAAGGAAAAGCAAGAGCATGCAGAGAGCTGTGTAAGAACACCCATGTACAGACATTTGGATTAATAGGAAGAGGTTGATTCAAATTCATGGTTTGTGTTTGTTCTCTGTGTATTGATGTTGAATGATATGCTCATTTGATGTCTGTTTCCTGTTATACATTTGCTTTATGTGCTATATATGATTTCATGTTTGAGTTGAAGTCTGGGAGGAAGGAGGAATGAGTTTCAATTGTTTCTCTATCTGAGCCAGAGGTTCCTACAAGGAGTGCATCGAAGTGTCTGCAAGGAGTGCGTTGACAGAGGGTTTATATAGAGTAACTTTTGTTCTCATTCTCTCAAAAGTGCAGACAGGCACAGGAGTCGTGCAAGGAGTGCGCAGGCCAAGTAAAGTCTCAGGGTTGCGAACCTGAGTAAGGGGTGAGAGACTGCTGCTGCAGGAGTGCGCAAATTCGAAGGTATTCAGCACTTGGAAGTGTCTGAGAGTTGCCGCAAGGAGTGCATGCGAGACTCTTCTCCAAGACTTTGAGTTGGGAAGAAAGCTCAGGAGGGATAAGGCCTTCTAATCCATTTAAGGATAGTGCAGAGAAGTTGCAACTGGAAGTGTTAAGGAAGGCGTCGTAAGTTTGTGTGTGGTGGAAAAGTTGAGGAAGAACACTCAGATCATTCGTAGAAATCGTCAAAGGGAAGAGACCGACGGTCAGGAATCCGTGGGGAGGATTTGCGAAATCCCGCCAACCGTCAGATCTTCCAGACAAGCGAGGGGGTTTACGGTTGTGTCTGGAGTTCAAGATCAGGAGATTGTGGACTGTCAGATCTCATTCAAACACCCGTCAGCCGTTGGATTGACCAGGAGTTGCACAGAGTTTAAGCTTCGCGAACAGGAGGAGGAACGTTCCGACGAGAAGCGTGGCCATCAAAATTTTAGCATTCGCGAAATCGGGAGTCACGAGGACGAGTGATCGGGAATTTTCATAGTGAAAATCTCGGGATCAATCTGAGCCGTCCATCTTGAGGAGATAGGTGGCAATCATCGAGAGCCCGTCGGCATTTCGACGACCGGGGTTTTAAGTTGACAAAGAACTTGTGTCATCGAGGCATCGAAAGTCTCGAAATCCCGAGGTTGAATCAGGGTTGTCCATCAGTTGGGACACGTGGACGAGATCGGAAGCCCCATCGGCATTTCGGTCATCCGGACTTACATAGGTAAGTGGATTGAGTTTATATAATTGACGAAACCCGAGGGTTGATTTGAACCGTCCATCCACTTGGGACGCGTGTCAGAAATCCGAGGGAAGTCGGGGATCGGCATTTCGCGAGTCAGAGAGACAAGGAGGACTTGCATTTCGAAATCGCGAAGTCTGATTTTTCGAAAGGAAAGAGAGTCCCGTGTGGGACCCTGTTGACGTCATCTCCCCATAGCAAGATATCGGGAATTTCCACAGTGAAAACCCCGAAGTGGCGAGGACCGTCCATCCTTGAGGACGTGTGGCATCGATCTCAACTTTCGGAGAAAGTCCCGAAAGAAAATTCATATCGGGAAATCGACATTCGTGAGATCGGGGGAATCGAAGGCCAAAACACTTCAGCCTTTGAAGTCACGAAATCCCGAAAGGTGGTAAGACGGAGGTCATGTGAAAAGAGGTCGTGTGGACCACGAGCCTAGCCCAGGGGCTGATCGGAGATTATAGTATATCGGGAAAACAGAGATCGGGAGATCGGGAACCAAAGGGTCATGACATCGGGAGTTTGAAAACCCCGAAACCCGATTTTCTATTCTTCTGTCGTAAAGAGAACAGTGACCGGGCCTAAAAATCCACAAAGAGCAGAAAAGACCTGTGGGCCAATTATCTGAAGGGGATTCCAGTGGAGAGTCGGAGGAGCCACTCCGGCTCAGAAGTTAGAATTAGAACGATCCTTAAGACCGGGAGGTCAGTGCAGAGGCCCATTGCCGAGGCAAGGGGTGCGGTGCTGCGTTAGCTTCCAAGTATCAAAAAGGACCTGATCTTTAATATTGTATGCGACTACGTAGATTGGAAATATATTAGGGGGGTTGTCATACACACTTTGCCAATCTAAAATTATGTCAAAGGCATTTTGATTTTTTTGGTATTTTCTCTTTATGTAATCTAACTGGTCATTCAACTTGATTAGTTCTTCTCTGTTTTCTGAATTTCATTCAATATATAGAAACATTATTTATGTACAATCTTGATTTCTTCATTGGTCGCTCTGGCTTTTTCTTTAATAGTTTCTAGTATGAGGGTTCCTTTTTTTTTTCTTCTATAGTCTTTTCAAGAACATGATTATCTTGCTCCAATTTTAGGATTTTGTCTTTCATCTTTTCATTGTAGATGATGAATTTTTTTGTTTTCTAAATACTCTGTCCTAAACAGTTTTTATCATTTCATGTGGAATAATAACCTTTAAAATTTAATTAATCAAATGATTAGAACTTGAGAGGCATAACTTCTATATTTCAGATAATTTGTAATTTACAGAGTAGTCAAAAGAATATAAGATAACAAAATCAAGGTCGAAAAAGGTGTTATGTATGAATAAATCTTAATCTCAATAGCTGGAAAAAAAAATGCATATGAGTTAAGAAAAATATTTAATAAACATAAATGAATAATTAATTACTTTTCATAAGGATTAATGCAAAAGATACCAGTTCTATAGGAAAATTGTAATATTTTATAATTCCTTCTTAAATTTGTAGCAATGGTGGTCGTACCAAATTTACCACATTTATAACATCATATACAAACTTGAAAGAAAGATTATGAAACAAGAGACAACATGAAAACTGAGAATACACAATCTAAAACAACTGAAATTATGAATCTCTAGAGATTTGAAAATAATTTTCATTAAAATTTCTCTGATCCTTTTTCCAAAAAAAAAATCCCCTCTTTACATCAAGTTTTCTCTATTTTATACAAAAATTACTATGACCAAAATTGGTTATTAAGAGCTATAGCTTAGCTTTTACTATCACAACAATAGATTTCACTTTACAAATATAGCATTGGGTACATTTGAATTTGAAATTCTCCTAAAACATCTACTAGCTTTATTATTGTTGTTTTGATGACTCATTCCTATATTAACTGAATTAGAACTTGTTGATCCTCATTCAAAGGATATTTGTGTGCCACCATTTTTTTATATGGAATATCTCACTCAATATATTTTTCATATATTAAAACTGTCAAAAACAGATGTTTAATCCAGGATAAAGCTTAATCTAGAGAGATTTGAGTTTTGGCACATCATCTTGCAGTGTTGTTGCTTGGTCAAATTTTCACGTTTTCGGAGGGGTCATATAATGGTTTTAAAAACCATTCGAGTGGGGGGCGAAATCAACGCGTTGTTGTTACGTGGTTCTTGTGAAAATCATGGTATATCGCCCACCCCCCTTATTAAACATTGTGCATACACGGGGGGCAAAATGACATATGGACCATTGATTTTTATGATCATGTTGATCTACCTACGGCATAATCATCGTTTATTACTATATAAAATACAATATAATAAAACATGTTAAAGTTTCATTCAATAATTTATTAGAACTAATAATAAAACTAACAAAAAAAATTAAAATGTAAAATTAAAACAATAATATACTATACTAAATTAAACTTAAACTAAAAAGAAAAAAGAAAAATTTGTAAATCAAACAAATATCTAACTAGCTAACTAATAATTTAAAACTAATTATTAAGAAATTTTTATTTTTATTAAAATTCAAAAAATGTTTCAGCATTATATCTAACTAACTAACTAATAATTTAAAACTAATTATTAAGAAAATTTTATTTTTATTAAAATTCAAACAATGTTTCAACATTAGATTAGAATTGGGGATTGTGTCTCTCTGTGAGCACTAAAGAATAGTAGACCATGTGCCTTTATTATTGGGTATGGAGTCATTATTTTGTAAACATCTATCTTGAAAAAATTATTCTAAGAAACAACTCTTCAAGAAAACCAACTACTCTTTTTTAAATAAACTAATAAAACATTTTCTCTCAATTCTAAAAATTAATCTATAATAGAAGAGACAAAACTACTAATAATTACAAATTTTAACATGTCTGAAAGAACAAGACCATGATAGGATAAAAATATTTTCCCTCGTTCAACTTTACTAACGAGTTGTCTAAGGTAACTCATCAATAAATTTTGGATCAAAAGTTACTTGTAAATGTAAAATTTTATAATATAGCTTAATTAAGGTCAGAATAAAGTTATTTATGAGGAAACTAATATAATTGAGTAATAGAATAAAGATACTCATTAGCAATCCTTCTTCATCCTCATGGTGTTCCTACACTTCCAAAAAGTGTCCATAACTTATGGTGTAGTCACCCCAACATCATAGGCCTTGGTGCTTCAGTGCCAACGAACTTCCTTAGCCTCGGGTGAAGATACTTGGATTTCCCAATTTAATTTTCTTTCACCATCTCTTTTATTATTATTTCATTTTTGTATGAGATGGGAATAATCAATATGTTTTACACACCTAGACATGATGTATGTTTTTTGAAGATGAGTTGGAAATACCCGAGTTATAAAGTCTACTCATAGAAGTTTTCATTTCCTCAGTCCTAACTCTATCTTTCCAAAACAAACTAATTACATATTCATTATTGTTGATAATTAATAAAATGTCTTGAATAAAAAAATCTTTATTATCAGTTGGAACAATCATTTCATTTCTACTAAGATTAGTAAAATTTGAGATACAAAGAATTTATTAACTCTGAAGGAAGAAAATTCCCAACATGTTTTGGTTGGATTATCCTTCTTGAGAAAGAGCATCATGAAATAAGGTATTAACTATCTACCACATGAAGCATATCATCACCCACCACATATTAAACATAAGCACACGATTAATATTTGAAGTGGAGAGATAACCATAGCCAGATAAAATTAGCCCCACCTGTGAAATGCATGATATATCATTGCCACAGCTCCCATTGCGCTCGTCATTGTATATGTATTTAGTGTCGCCATCTTCTATATTGTAAATTTTTTTGCCTTGTGAACTCAATGCAAATGGAATAGTGGCGTAGGTCCTGAATCGTATCCAGGAACGAAGAGGAGATGATTGATTCCAATATTTTGGACAAATAAAAATTTGTAGAAGAACAAGATCCAAGCTTACTCTTTTATCTGGCTGCAACTCATGCCCATTACCTCACTGTCTATACATTTGAAGGCATTATGCTTTATATTTGTTTTCCCATCACTTTTTTCAGTCAAAGAAATTTCCCTATTATATTAGATATATAAAAATAAAACTTTTCTAATCCTTACATAAAATCTGATCATCATTGTCAAAGGAATACTCCTAAGAAAAGAAGTCAGCAAACTAGCTGGAATGGTTATACTCATCGAAGCCATAGGATGTCCCGACAATTAGACCCAAGATAAAACTGAAATGATTGCATCCAATCCCGAATAGCAGGTTAAAACCAAAAGGTGGCTCAAAAGATTTAATGGTTTTTGTTAAGCCGGGATTGTTGTCCACCCATGATGTATAAAGGATCATTCCAACATGAAGGCAGTCCTTCAGTGCCTTTTTTGAGAGAGTGTCTGCAGCCTTGTTAAAGTCCCTATAAGTATGGTGGAAGGTTAAGATTTTAAAATGACAACGCAGCTCCTGAATCCGATCCTTCCATCCCTCCAGCGCTACTGAACGAAGACTTCCCTTGCCATTACACCAATTTATCACCAACTTTGAATCCCCTAATATATCAAGGGTCTGGAGACTTNTTGAGAGAGTGTCTGCAGCCTTGTTAAAGTCCCTATAAGTATGGTGGAAGGTTAAGCTTTTAAAATGACAACGCAGCTCCTGAATCCGATCCTTCCATCCCTCCAGCGCTACTGAACGAAGACTTCCCTTGCCATTACACCAATTTATCACCAACTTTGAATCCCCTAATATATCAAGGGTCTGGAGACTTAGAAACTTTGCCAAATGAAGAGTGGTCCATACACCCAGCAGCTCCGCCTGATTGTTTGTGTCGCTGCCTAGATTAAAAGTCCACTTGATAAAGTGTTTATGAGCAATAGTAAGAATGCCACCGACCCCACTGTTTTTTCCGGCCCCGGTTGCTGCTCTGTCAAACCAACACATTTATTTTTGAAGTGGAGGTGGAAATTTGTTCTTTTTTAAAGAGGGTGTGATCTGAAGATTCTTTTTGGCATTGTAAAAAAACATCACCTTAGAAGCTACCACTAATGGGAAATTCGATCCATTATCGAAAAGGAGGTTGCTCCGCTCAAGCCAAGTGACCCAGCACACCACCGCTGGTAAACTGATGTTGGAATGGAGTTGTTCATCAAATTTTGAAAGGCATTCATCGACCGAATTACCTTGCCAAGCCATCTTTGACTTTTTCATTCCTTCCAAATGTTTCCATACTTCCCGAGTAAAAGGGCAAGTGATAAATACATGATTATTAGTTTCCTGATTTCCTCTACAAAGAATGCATATGCTTGGGCCTTCCCATCCGCACTTTAACAGAACATCCCAGGTCAAAATTTTCTTTTTTAAGAACAACCAGAAGAATAATTTGATTTTAAGTGACAAATCCCAAGACCAGAGCTTGTAGGTCCAATCCCGGATAGCTGGAGTCCATAGAGCAGCTGCCATCGCATTGTAGAGGTTTTTTTCCAATGGGAAACCTGATCCGTCGCCACCCTCCCAACATAACTCATCATCGGATGGTGTTAAGTGAGTGCCTGCACTGTCAATGGCTTGTCGAAATAGTTCCCATTCCGTTGCAGAATCTCCAATAAGAGCCAGGTTCATCGATTTTTTCCAGTAATTGTTTAGAGGAGAGGTCGGTTGTGTATTCTTTAATTGTGATAAGAAATTGATCCCCCTGCTATTTAGTGTTGATAGAAGGCCCGGAGTTAAAATAGATCTCGCACCAAGGCCCATTAAATGGTTCGTTCCTACCTGAATAGCAGTCTCGTTGCCCACCTTCCAGCGTAGCCAATGATCCAGAAGATATTTTGCTTTTTGTAGATTTTTCCAACCATGGGACGAAGTCTCTGTACATCTGCTCTCCAATCTGAACTAGTTTGACACCGATGATAGTGGCGAATACTTATCTTTTAGTATTTTTTGCCAGATTCCATCCATCGTAAGACCCCTCCAGAGTGTTTGTGACAATAATGCTTTATTAAAATAAACTATATGCTTAATCCCCCAACTGCCTACTGATTTGGATTTTGATATGCTTTCCCAATTGATAAGATGAGGATGACTTTTTTCTTTACTGCCCGACCATAGGAAAGAGAAGATGATTTGCCTGATTTTTCCCAGCACTGAGATCGGAATAGCTGACATTGACATCCAATAGACAGAGAGACCCATCAAAACTGCTTTAATCAAGATTAGTCGGCTTCCAAGGGTAAGCCACCGGTTGCACCAGTGATCCACTCTTTTTTCAAACTTTCGAATTAACCAAGACCAGTCCTCTATTAAGTAGCGATTTGGTTTTATAAAAAACCCCAAGTACTTGAAACCTGTCTCAATGGGTTTGAAGTGATAGGGAAACATGGCTTTGAATGGTAATAAATCTGAATCATCCATGCCTGTTGTGAGGAATAATGATTTTTCTGAGTTGATCTGAAGTCCTGTTGCTCTTTGAAAGATGTTTAGACAGCGTTCTATCACTTCCCATTCATCTAATATAGCTCTTGACATAATCAATATATCATCTACAAAGAGTAGATGGAGGATCTTAATGATTCATGATACTGTTATCCCTATCAAGTTACCAGTCGATTGCTCCCTTTTAAGGAGAAGACTTAAACTATTCATAACCAAAATAAAGAGGAGGGGTGATAAAGGGAAGCCCTGACAAAGGCCATTATCCCTGTTGAAGAAAGCAAATGGTTTGCCATTAATTATAACTGCATAAGAAACCGATGAGACACAACTCATAATCCATCTGATGGTTGCCAGGATGAAACCCACTCTATGAAGTATCAGAGTCAGAAAATCCCAATTTATGAGGTCATACGCTTTCAATAGATCAAGATTTAGAATCAATGCTTGTTTTTTCTTTTGTTTGATACTGTGAAGGCTTTCTTGTGCAGTCCCCACTGCATCTAAGATCTACCTGCCATGGAGGAAACCCAGCGGTTCTTCCGCCAAACCTTTTGATAAAATGGGCCGCATTCTATTCGCCAGTATTTTTGCTATGATTTTATAACGAAGGTTACAAAGGGAAATCGGGCAGAAGTCACCAAATGATAAGGGCTTACTAGATTTTGGAATAAGAACTAAGAAGCTAGAGTTTAAGGCTTTGTTCACCTCCCCTGTTTTTCTCGATTCTTCCACCATGCCAAGAAGATCCTCGCCCACCAAGTCAAAAAAATAGAGGAAGAATTCTACAGTCCAACCATTCAGGCCTAGACTTTTATCACTAGTGAAGGCCTTTAATATCTTCTTAAGTTATTCAAGCTTGCACGGTTGATCCATCAGTTGGGCTTCAGCCTCTGAAACCATCGATGGAAAGAGATTAGCGACAGAGGTCTAATATTCGTTTAAAATGTCTGCTAACGTGCCCAAATGTTTGAAAATTTCCACTACTCCCTCCTTTAAAGCTTGTTGACCAGTTAATTTTATACCCGATACTGAATGTAGATCCCATATCTGCTTACATTTTTTCCGGTCATTTGTGAAATGATGAAAAAATTTGGTATTGCGGTCCCCTGATTTTAGCCAGATCGCTCGGCTTTTTTGACGCCAAGTTTCTTCCTCCTCCTTTAGTATATCCTTCCTTTTCTTTTCCTTTGAATTAATCATGTCTGAAATCATTAAGTTCTGGCAATCAGATGTAATAGTGTGATACAAAACCTGTAGTTCCTCCTCTAATACATCCAGTTTTTTATATAAAAGTTTTTTGTGATTTCTGCTCCAATTCTTGATTTCTGATTTTAGACATTTTAGTTTCCAGACTATGCGTCTTTGGAGGCTAGGCTCTTGGAGAAACTTTGTATCTTTCCAGACATCCCCTACAATTCGAGAAAATTCAGCTTCCTTTAGCCACCCCGGATTGAATTTGAATGGATAATTTTTCCACTGTAAATCACCTTCGAGTTGTAGGAGGATGGGAGAATGATCCAACAGAAATGGCAGAGCCACCCATGCTCGATACCTTGTCAAATTGCCCAGCAATCCCGTAGAGACGAAATGTTTGTCAAGTCGTTTGAAAATACAGTCCGAGCCTATTCTTCCGTTGCGCCAAGTTGGACCCAGGATCTCTGGTTTTATATCCACTAATCCTGCCTCTGTAAACAAAGATTTTAGAAAGGGCGTTAATGGGTCGGTAGTCCTAGACGAACCCCAAATCTCGCCTTCTGCCAATGTAAAATTGAAGTCGCCAGCCATTATTAAATTTTCCTTGGATAATAGATCCCTTTCTTTAATCTTTTGACAAAAAATCTTTTGTTCTTTGCATGGCCCGTAGACATTTAAAAAGGTTAAATGTCTTTTTAATTCGTTGTTGTAACCTGAAAGCATAATCCCACCGCAGCTGATAAATGGTTTTAAAACAAATTTCTCAGGATCCCAGGCAACCAGAAGGCCTCCTGATCTACCGAGGGAACTGACAGTCGTCGTATGCCAATCCGGCTTTAGTTTAGATATGAAAGAGCACGCTTTAATCTCATCTACAAGTGTCTCTTGTAGAAAAATAATCTCTGGATGATGAATTGAAATTAGACGTTGGATCGAGGAAAGTTTTTGGGTGCCGCCTACTCCCCTTATGTTCAGGGACAACAAAATCATTACTTCAGGCGTGCTATGGATTTAATGCCTCTAAGCACCCCATGTTCAGAATCAGAAGAAGTGTTTGTTACCTGCTCCTTTAGGAAAACCTCCGCCCATTTTCGTGCACTTCGTGTTTTTAATGGTGAGAGTTCACAGCCCAAACCTTTTGACCAGACGAAGCTCCTTTCTCCTCTAGAAGGGTGGTTTGACGTAGTACCGGGAAGAGAACAAGAGGCCTCAGGAGTAGCTTTTATAACTTCTTTTCCTTTGAAAGTATGCAATGCTTGTGGTTCAGGGATTTCATGCAGTGATCGAATCAGAGTTTCCATGACCTCGTTTATGATCCCGCCACCCCTTGTCATCTCATAAAAGTCACATGGGTGAAAGGTGTCTTGAAGGACGTGAGAAGGAGAACCATTAGACATAGAAGGTTGTAACTCAAGTGAATCAACCGAGCGAGAATCCCGACCAAGAACCTTTTCTAAGGTAACAAGAGTAGCTGGTTCAGTTGTCCGAACCAAATCAATAGAAATAGGAGAAGGTCTCATGTCAATGGGAGGGCCCAAAGGCACTGCAACCCGAGTTGAGTGCAAGAAGAGATCAGGAGGAGATGGAGCAGAAGGAGACAAGGGAAGGGCTACCCCCGTAGTCAAAGGATTCCCCGGCTTCATGTTCTGAGAAGGTCCCACCTCCGAGGAGTTTGCACTGGTAACTCCTTCAGCAACAGATGGTAACGGAAGGTTGTTCCAACCTGGTAAGTTATCCAGTGTAGCTCGTTCCCACGAAGTGAGGGAGAAATAAAGAGAAGGGCACAAAGATCTGAGCTTGTTGGTGAGGCTGTTTTCTACCAGCTCATCTGAATCAGAGCCTTGAGGATGGGCAATCCAAGCACTCAAAGATACTTCTGGGGGGTCAGTGCTTGCCGGTTCCCACATCAGAGAGGACTCCGAAGAGGGTGATTCTAAGGGGAAATACCCAGGACAGTTCCGTCTGAGATGGCATGTTTTACGACAAACGGTGCATCTGAATGGAACCCCCAGATAGTCAAGGTTTTGAGAACGAATCATCCCCATCCATTCAAGTTCGATCGATTCCAGAAGACCTTCATGAATGTCTACTTCCACCAGCACCCTGCATAAACGTTTGTCTCTAGCTTGTAAGGCCTTCTCATCCACCACTAAAAATGCCCCAAACCATTGGCAATCTCAGTTAATGCCTTCTTGTTCCACCATTGAAGCGGTAGCCCCAACAATAACACCCATAGATGGCGCCATTGAAAATAATCCTTTGTCGGATCGAAAGATACCCGCCAACGTTTCAGCATGAAACTGACTCCATCCACCAGCCAGCGGGATGCCAAAATGAGAGAAGTAGCCTTTGGAGTGTGAAACTGGAAACCAAACCATCCCTGAGTGAGATAAATGATCTCTGGAGAATAACCCAGAAGAGGCTTCCAGGTTTCATCAACCCAATGGGCTAATGGAACCTTCACCAACTTCCTATAAGAAAATCTACCTACCAGAGTAGAGCAGGCCATCGAACAAGCTTCCTCAAGCCCAATGTTTGAACCTAAGATGAACGGGCACTTTTTTTTATTAGTCTTCCAAGGTTTGTAAGAACGGGATCCTGGGCTGAGGTCGATAAAAGGATGCAGAGTGGGCTGGGGGTCGGAGGCAGACTGAGAGATGAAACTCTTCTTAACAGAAGCAGGAGGAGAAGGGGGCTTTCCCACGTGTCCATTGACCCGAGATTTTAGAGAAGGCATTTGTATCTCATGAACCGACAAGGGAACAGTAGGTAAACCGCCAGATAGGTGGGGCCTTGTAAAAGGTGGAAGACGTTCCAAAGCCTCGGCTAGCAGACCCGCTTGAGTCCAAAAAGTCT
>JASDQU010310244.1:22985-41178 GCA_032191745.1 Picea mariana
TAGCATTGAGTTACAACAAGTAGATCATAGCTCAAAAATAAGTATAGAATCGTCATTTCTACTAAAATTTTCGTTTCAAACTGGATTTTACATCTATATTTAGTAAAATGTCTAAATTATTGATAGTTGTAAATTCTTATAAACTTGCCACATAATAGAAAATTTCTACAAAACAAAAAGACCTAGGCAAATTTGATGTGTATGTGCTCATTATGAGAATCTTTTATTTCTTTGTCTTCAAATACTTACATACCTGGAGCTACTCGTACCTAAGTTGTGTCTTCATAATCTCCAATAATTTATTGGACTGTGGGATCTTCTAGAGATCCCTCGTTGAACCAATGGAAACTGCAGGGAAAACAACCAAGGACTAGGAGCTTTTGGTAAAACCCAATATAATGTTATAGTGTCTTTCTAGATTGGTAGCCATCTTCTCTAGCCTTTCATTATGTTATGTCCTTCTTCTCTCCATATCCTCTTGTCTGACCATTGTAGCATCATAATGATTACCTATACTTTCATTGAGATGTAGGATTTCCTCTTGTAGAGTATTTGTTTGCTCTCTTAAAGACCTCAAAACCTTATGCAAGTCAAGTACTCCATAGTGAGCACACTCCTCAGGGTATTGTGTTCTTCCATTATTGTCATAGAGGGTGGAAATTGGGTATGATGACCAAAAAAATCAAACAATTTCCCAACTCTTGATTGAAAAAACCCAATTTTAAGCCAGGAATCGTTTGTTTTAATAATTGTAGTTCAAAATTACATCCAAAATCAAGCAAGGTCAGTCGAAACAATCATCTATCATTTTTTTTCTTAGCATTAGGATAAACCAAATGTCATTGTCTCATCCTTCTACATTATTTCCCCATGGTTGTGACCACCTCAAAAAAATATAATAAAAGTCGAGACCAGCTTCCATCCCAACCCATCTGTCCAAGAGATGAAATTCCTTAGCATTGAAGGTCGATGATATCCCACTTGCATCTAGATTCTCCATCCAATCCAAATTAAAAATCTTAACCCCTATCCCATATTCAAATGTATGTTATGTACTTTGAAGGAGGGGGGCTTACTAACACATCCATAAGTCTGGACCCACTGCCACTTGTCTCTTAAATACCATTTCATGTATATTCCAATATAAGTCATCAAGGGATTAAGTGTGTTATGGGGCTACCCCAATGATAACTAAAATCCCTTTTTCCAACTTAATCACATCATACATGAATGCAACACATGGAAATATTAAATCCATTCAAATGTTGAAGCAATCCCTTTAATATGAGTGATGGTTATGGAAATGGGAAATAATTTTTGACAATATATGTTTCTTACTTGACCAAGGATAAGTGAGGAATCTCCTAGAACCAATACATTCCTAATTTGTAAATTTTTCTAGATGACCATTACAAAGTGTAGGCTTCTACTTGATTGTTTGTTATCTATAAAGAAACTATTTTTATAAATCAACTACATCTAACCTAATCGTCCACGAATGATGTATATAATACCTCTTATCCAAATCCTCTTGTCTACTTAAAGCATAGATACATCTATCCATGTTTTCCTTTTGCTAAAATAACTTCATTCAAAAGGATTTTAGCTTGAACCACAACTTGCATAGGAGAGATTTGTTCCATTCTAAATATTCGTTTATTCCTATCAAGCCAAAGTTTCCATCATATACTTTGGAAGGTCCATCCAAATTATTTTTAGTAAAGGATTTGTATAGAAGTTTTCCATATATGAATTGCTAGTGGATAAACATATTTGTCCATTTTTTGGGTTACCTAACAAATATCCTCGATTCAACCAAGGTGGCATTCTAGGTTTGAATGGTGATGGTGCATGCCAAAAAAAGATGTTGTGAATGCTCTTGTGCCACAAGACAAAGCGAGTAATGAGAAAGTCCAAGAATATCTAAAAATTTTAAAGTCTTAGTGATTAACAATTTCCATGGACAAGGGTCCAACAAAAAATATTAATCTCAAGCAAACCATAGGAATGCCATATGTATTTCCATATTATTCATGATATGGGAGGATACAGTTGGTTTCTTAGTTGCATTGTATACCCATGTTTCAACGAATAGCATGCACCTAATGGCCCCCATCCTCTATTATCCTTGATCAAAATGATAATCAATGTAGCTCTGTGTAAAAGAGAGAGAAATCTATTAACTTGGTCTGAGATAACTAGGTATGGGTTCAAATATTTCCAATTATACACCCTTCAGAGCCTGCAAAATCCCCCTAAAATTTATCAAATAAATTTGTATGTCACATGAAGTAGCCATTCTCTGACATAGATAATTCAAGATATGTGGAGAGCGGAACTCTCCCTAGAATTTGGTCATCCCATAGGTTTATGGATCTCCTAGTTCCTGGAACCCATGATAATTGTTTTGTGATTATATTTGTTAAGGCTTCACACAATTTCCATAGAGATGTGACTTTGAATTCTTAATTCATATGACCTAAGCTTCATTCTCATATAGCACCAAGGTATTTTTTATGTAGGGTTGCTTTCCACCATGCCTTTCCTTATGTGATTAATCTCCATAGTGTTTTAGCTCCTAGGGATAAATTCATCAAGTTTTTATCTTTGTTCTCCAATACTCCATTTACTTGAAAAGTGAAGAGAGAAGAAATGTCCTCAAACACACAAATTTTATTAATAAGGAAAAGAAATTACATACGAATGCAAGAGTTTACAAACTCAAGATTACTCTCACATGAGAAAATGAGATCTTAAATAATCTCATCAAACTAATTCTAAGCTAATATTTGCTATGGACAACTTATCACATAATCATGTGAGTATGACAAGTGTCCATGTACAATAAATGTGATTCTAACAACATTATATTCTAATGCTTCTAAGAATCAACACTTTTCTAGACTCATTATCTACTCTAACAAAATATATTCTAGAAAATCCTAAGTATAATAAATTAATATTATATTAAGTCTATGAACAATAAAAATTCTAAGTACTTTAATATCATAATATATAACATTCCCCCCTTTGATCCAAAAGTACATTGGAACAAATACTAATTTCTAACTTGAACTTAGTAAATTTAATCCTACCAAGTGGTTTTGTGAAGATATCTGAGATCTAATCTTCTGAAGGACAATATACAGGTTTGATGATGCCCTTTGCGATGAGTGTCCTAATGTAGCGATACTTTGTGTCGAAATGATTTGTTTTGGAATGGAAAACAATTTTTTTTTCAATTTTAGTGGTTGATTGACTGTCAATCATCAATGATGTAGCTTTTGCTTGAAAAAATCCCAGATCATGTAAACTTCTACCAACCAAACAATCTCACATGATGCTTCCCAAGCAGATATATATTCCTATTTTGCTGAAGAATTTGTGTTGGCACAGGGGCAAACCCAGGGTTCAACGCTTCAACAACGCACCAACAAAACCCTAACTATCGGCCCTTTCGGCAACACCTGCGAAGTAGATGAAGTCTCACCTGAGGTAGAGGCAGGGGGGGTTGCAGGACTCAAGTGTCTACAACCAAGCTGGGACACAAATCTGTGATTACAACACTTAATAGAGAACTTAGCCAACAATATGCATTAGTTTATAAGTCTCATTCACATCGCAGGGTAAACCCTTATTACAGAACAACACAGTAACAATAAAGATCAAACACTTCCTAATCACTTTAGCACATAGCATTATCTCAGATCTAGCATTCATTCATATTTAAGCACTAAGAAACAACATCAGATCCATTCACCATTCATTATAACACAACACTAAGAAAATAAACATCATAAATAACATTGCACAAAGCACATCAAGACACAGGATATACGTGGTTCACCCCAGTGTGGGGCTACATCCACCAACTTCTTCTTCTTCTTCTTCTTTATTAGTCTTCTTCAATCTCTTACATTCATCTACTCTTGTGCACAAAGCCACATAGCCAATTCTGCCGAGGATGGGAGATCTGCGCGCAGCATGCCAGATCCTACTTCCCAAATCAGGTCAAGGCACAAAGAAAACTCCTTAGTAGCATGGAGCCTTACTTTACACAGTCTGTCTGCACAAAGCAACTTACAACCTCTTGCACTAAACCAACTAGTCATGCACTAAGCCAATCAATAACTACTACTTTACATCATTGTGCACATAGCCAAAACTTCTACTTTCCTTATTACATCGCTTAGCTACTTATTTATACACTTAAAAAAAGGCCTAAACATGGGTAAACCCATGGGACGACATCCCATAACCCATTACATAAACTCTAAAATCCCTTTGTTGGGTCCACAA
The DNA here is from genome assembly GCA_032191745.1 of Picea mariana. Lineage (NCBI taxonomy): Eukaryota > Viridiplantae > Streptophyta > Pinopsida > Pinales > Pinaceae > Picea > Picea mariana. Next base: position 27,285 of record JASDQU010310244.1, read on the forward strand.
GCCCACAAAATGAGTGAGATCTCGCGATCTCCGCTCTGCCTCGACGCTCCATCTTCGACTAGCTTGTCGAAGTCCCAAAAGTGGTCAAACACGACCAATGTTTCCTCAAACTTGGTCAAGGGCCAACAGGCCCCCAACACTCACATGTGACTCATCCCGAGTCACTCAGATCTGGGCCACACTACTTCGAAGGCCTTGAGCTTAGCTCGAGGTACTTCAACTTGTTGCTTCACCATAGCCTCCTGCTTGGCAAACTCCTAAATCAGTTGCTCTGTAGCAGGCCCTTCCAGGTGTTGTTCCACTATTGTAACCATTTGATCCAGCTACGAGCCTTGTCCTTCAATTTCTTCAAAAAGCATGGAGGCTTCGTCCTGCACCAACTGTAATCTCTGTGTAACTTCCATGACTCTGCTCCGGATGGCAGTAATCTTCTCCTGGACTGCGTGCTACTCCTATAATCTTTTAATTTTCTTAACTACAGTGAGCAACTTCATATGTTCTTTCACAGTGGATGCTTACTTCTACGCCTCCTAGAGTTGTGTTTCCAGTTTCCTCAGCTACGGATCTTCTGCAAGGCGCTCATAGGTCTACGCACTTTGATCACTCAGTTTCTTACACTCTGAGGCAAGTGACCTGATTCTTTCTATTGTGTTCCTAGAAGCTTCCTCCCTTTGGTTGCGGAGTGCTCGGCACTGCTTGAAGTTCTAACTCCATTACTCTTTCTTGAAGCTGTTGAATGGCCTAAGTGAGCTTCCCTACTTGAATCTCGACTGACCCTTCTTCCTCCTGTGCCAATCCTGACATAGAGCAAAGCTATTTAGTCACTACCTCTTTGACCGCAGTCTACTCTGCGAGCAACTAGTATTTTTCTTCCTATATCTTCGCATTGTTCTGCTTGAACTTCACCTGAATTTCATATTTCTCCTTCTGTGCAAATCGAAGTTGCTCTAAGGCCTCCTCTTTTTCTTGCTTCAAGGCTTTTGTAGCATGTTCCTTTTCTTCTTGGACTCGCTGAAGTCGAGCCTTTGTTTCATATTCTAATCTTCGTAATTGGGCAGGCTCATCCCCCAATTCTGCACTTTTCGACGAGGAATGCGCAGTAGGTACTGTGCGGCTCTAATGGATGGCTTGTTGTATGTATTTCAACTCATTTTCTATTCTTTCATACAACGTCTCCTGCTTCATTCCATGTCTCTACAAGATATCCTCTGAAATGTCCTCCATGGTTACGATGATGAGATTGACATCGTCCACTGTGAGCACATTCTTCGACTGAGGCTTATTGGCGTGAGTCTTCTTTCTTGTTGAGGGTTTCTACGAAGAAACCTTCCTTTTCTTCGATGTTTCGGCCTCGGTAAGGGGATCCTTTAGCGGTGTAACTTCGCCTTTGTCTTGCTTTTCTCCTTATTCCCCTCCTTCTTCTTGGTTCCCTTCATCTCCTCCTCCTCTTACGGGTGAGTCAGACCTACTTTCTTCTGAGGCGTTGTCCTCCTCATCAGTTTCTATGTTCTGCACTTCCTCCTTTTTCTTCTTTTTCTTCTCACTAGTCTGTCCATCATGTTCGACCCGAGTGACCAAGGGACTTCCGATGATATCGGGATCAAAGATTTATGCATATTCCACCAGTACAAGGAACTATGTTGGCCATTCTTTGGTGATCTCTTCCATGTCTTCGTCGGTCAGCTTATAGTAGGACTGCAACTCCTCTTTGCTCTCAACCCTGCGTGTGGTGATGTAGATAAAGTGTCGATCTGCGCAGAAATTCGCTAGTGGCCTGTACCAGTGCAATGTGTTTGGGGTCATGTGTGGAAATGCCTCAATAGAACACTTCAGCTGCTGGTAGTAAGCATGGAAGACAACGTTCGACTGCCACTGCTTCGACATATCATTTGTATACCACAAGGTGGCGAACCTTGCAGCCAATGGCTCTGATGGCTCAACTTCTGGAAATGTCGCTCCTTTCGGCATCTGCCAAGTGACAAATGTGAACAATATAAGTAACCAACTAAAATTAAATGCATACCCATGATAATGCGCTTTGCAATAGTCTTTCTCGAGCTCGTTGATGAGGTAACTCACCCAGTTCATTTTCATTCCTTCTATGCACTTCCCTGCGAGGTCTACTACAAATCCAGTAACTTGTGTTGGATGGTTCTTTTTGACGATCTTGCCAACTATAAGATGACAAGATAGGCGCACTACGCCATCCTGGATGGAGCCTAACTTGTTGCCTCACTTTCCCTTTTTGATATCGCCATAATCTTCCTTTATGCGTTGTGCTAGGGAGCGTTCTGAAGTCTTCCCTGGGTAGAACTAGTGAGGTTCTGGTCCCTATATGCTCAATCCTATGATGAGGTGGATCAACGTCGGATCCATAGTGATGCGCCTATCGAGCCATAGATATCCTCCATGGTAGCATGACAAGAGGAGTTTAACATAGGCGTTAACCTCCTGATGTCGGCCAAAGTGAGAGATCTTCATTACGTTTAGGATTGTGGATTGCACGAGCTCCTTAATCCATGGTTGGGAGACTATGCGCGACTTCTTCCTAGTTGTCTTAATCAGATATCTATGTGGCACGAGCATCACATAGTTCTTCCTGTCTCCGAGGTTAAAATCGTTGTTCTTCAAAGATGGAATGTGTCCTAATTGGAGTCCAACTACGTGTATCCCCTTCAGGATGTACGCGATGATCAATGTGTACTCGAATTCATGTGGGATACTATCGTGGGTAACTGCACCAACCAAAGGCAGTATGTACTCCAGCAAGACTGACGGGATCTGCTTCGCATTAGCCAGATCATCGTGGTGCTTTCTTCTCTTCTCAGTCGCGATCCGACTAGAATGACGTCCAGTCGACAGGGATGCTTGTAGTCCTCCAGTTGACGACGCCTGTATTCCTATAGACATAACTCTCTCGGCCATGAGCTCTACGAGAATCTCTTCCATAGACTTCTCTAACATGCTATGTTCGCCTGACATTCACACTTGTAATCAAATAGATCGAGTAGGTGAATGGACAAGAGAGGTAATCAAATGGATGGAGATATCTAGAAAGCACAGCGTAATACAATGGATTCTCTATTAGCTTGAATATTCACGGGTAGCAAAAAGTGGTCCTGGTGCAGCGTCCGACGGGTTAAACACATAAGCGTTGTAACAGATTCCTCCAACGGGCAGGAATGCGTCCATCAATGTGGATCTGTCTGTTGTGGCATGGTCCCAATGGTCCAACGATGGTATTTCTATCAATAACTGTGTTTCTATCCATTATGGAGTGTCATTCTAACGGTTGGGGCACCTCCAACGATCATATTGCTTCGCCATGGCGAAGTCCCATTCTGCGTGGTTCTGTTATTCCAGAGAGGTTAAAGTTTTGTAGATCTTCCTCCTACGAAGTCTTCCTTCTATTTTTTGTAGCTTCCTGCAACTTAGCTTTCTTCCTATTGAGTTTCCTAGCCTTTTTTCCTGTGATCTGAGCTTCTCTAACAATTTCTGGAATCCTCTTCCTATTTGTATTCTTATTCTCTCATGTTGAAATGACTTCGCACTGTAGATGTGCTCTTACAGATTCTGAGGTTAATGTCCCTTCTCTTACTATTTCCGAGGTGGCTATACTTATTTCTTGCATGGACAGGTTCTTTAAGTCTTCCTGTGTTCTTTCAACTTCGACAACTAATTCTATGGCCCTCTGTTGCTTCGACTTATCCTCTTTTTCTTCCATTAGTCGCTCTATTTTTATGGCTATGAAGTCCCTTAGTTCTTGCTTTTTCTTTTATGTAGCTTCCTTCTCTGCTTTCCTTCTGATCTGATCTTTCTCAATCCAAGTCTTTCCTAACAAAAGTGGAAAAGGGGCGTTGTTCTCAACAAATTTAATTACTTCAAATTCTTTTTCAGCTGATGTTTTATGAGCAATCATAGGTACATTAGTAACTCTTCCACATAGGGTTATCATATTTCCTTTAAACAAGACTATCCTTCCCAATGAAGGTACCATAGCAGGATTTCCCAAAAGTTCCCAAGTTCTTTCTAGCATAATATTCATGTGTGTTTCCTTATCCAATACACAGTCTATGTCGAAGTCTTCTATTCTTATAACTATGCATTGTTTTTCTTTCAAGATCTCTAACAAACTGACATCCTTGTGGTCATGCATTACTTCTTTTAACTGTACTAACATAGTATGAGATTTCTCTAATTCTTTCTCTTGTTGGTTCTCTAATAGATCCTTAGTTTCCTGACCTTCTTCATAGTTTTCTTGTCTCATGTTCATCTTTTCAAATTTAGCAATCATTCTTGGACAATCCTCAACCTCATGACCAATAGCTTTACAACAAAGATAAATAGGACCTATACTAAGGCATTCCTTAGCAAGATGTCCCGATATTTTGCAATTATAACATAGTGTCAATCATCTCTTTCTTTTAAACGATCCCCATCCTCTCATGTACTGCGCACTAGGATCATAGTGTTGTACCTGCAATCTGCAAAAAATATTTCTAGGTTCCTGCATCCACTTATTAGTCCAAAAATTCTTTCTATGCATAGGGATAACATATATTTCTCTATTTCTATCAAATTTATTGAGATCAACTCTTTCTTCTAACTATGCCCTAGTTTTCAGACTAGGACAAAATCTATCAAACATACCTAGATTCATACTTTCGAAGAAAAAATTTCCACTTATCTTACCCTTACCAGAGCACAAAGATTTAAGATCTTACCTCTTTTCTTCAGATCAAGTTTCTTTCTTAGCACAGAGATTCGCAAGTCAATTAGAATACTGCGCACTACAGCAACAGATCTACGCACAAAGATTTCTCTTTTCTTCAGTTCCCAGCAATCACGGTTTCAGGTCCCAGCAACGGAACCATTTTTTCGCACAGGGGCAGACCCAGGGTTCAACGCTTCAACAATGCACCAACAAAACCCTAACTACCGGCCCTTTCGGAAACACATGCGAAGTAGATGAAGTCTCACTCGAGATAGAGGCAGGGGGGGTTGCAGGACTCAGGTGTCTACAACCAAGCTAGGACACAGATCTGTGATTACAACACTTAATAGAGCACTTAGCCAACAATATGCATTAGTTCACAAGTCTCATTCACATTGCAAGGTAAACCCTTATTACAAAACAACGCAGTAACAATAAAGATCAAGCACTTCCTAATCACTTTAGCACATAGCATTAGATCATATATAGAATTCATTCATATTTAAGCACTAACCAACAACATCAGATCCATTCATCATTCATTATAACACAACACTAAGAAAATAAACAACATAAATAACATCGCACAAAGCACATCAAGACACAGGATATACGTGGTTCACCCTAGTGTGGGGCTACATCCACCAACTTCTTCTTATTATTATTTATTAGTCTTCTTCAATATCTTACATTCATATGCTCTTGTGCACAAAGCCACAGAGCCAATTCTGTCGAGGAAAGGAGATCTGCGCACAACGCGCCAGATCCTCCTTCCCAAATTAGGTCAAGGCACAGAGCCAACTCCTTAGTAGCACAGAGTCTTACTTTACACAATCTGTCTGCACAAAGCAACTTACAACCTCTTGCACTAACCCAGTTAGTCATGCACTAAGCCAATCAGTAACTACTACTTTACATCGTTGTGCACATAGCCAAAACTTATACTTTCCTTATTACATTGCTTAGCTACTTATTTATACATTTAAAAAAAGGCCTAAACATGGGTAAACCCATGGGCCGACATCCCATAACCCATTACATAAACCCTAAAATCCCTTTTCTAGGTCCACAAGCCTACAAAATGAGTGAGATCTCGCAATCTTTGCTCTGCCTCGGCGCTCCGTCTTCAACTAGCCTTTCGAAGTCCCAAAAGTGGTCAAACACGACCAATGTTTCCTCAAACTTAGTCAAGGGCCAACAATTTTCCATTGTAGATTGCTTCTTGCAACTCCAAGAAATTGTTGTTGATCCCATATTTTTCAAATAACCAGATGTTGATTCCCTATCATCAACACTTCCAGCAAAATTTGCATCGGAATTTCCAACAAGTAAAAAATTCTTATTCTTTTTGTAAAGAAGACCATATTCTTTTGTTCCTTGGATATCTCAAAGAACCCTGTTTGCGGCATTCCAGTGACTTTTCCTTGGTTCCTGCATGAATCACAAGAGAATACTGACTACATAAGATGGGTCTGGACGAGTGGTTGTCAAATAAATCAAGTTGCAAATCAATTGTCTGTAACTAGTGTTGTTTACCAATTCCCCCCCTTCAAATTTTGAAAGTTTTAAGTTCTGCTCCATTGGGGTGAGAACAGATTTGCAATCTGTCATTCCAAAACTTTTCAAGAATTCAAATGCATACTTGCATTGACTAATAAAAATTTTGTTTGGATGTTGGAATACTTCAACTCCAAGATAGTAATTAAGTAATCCCATATCAATCATCTTGAAGCCATCCTGTAATTCCTTCTTTAATTGTACAATATGATCGTCATTGTTCCCAGTAATGATCGAATCATCCACATACATAACTAAAATCACCAAGTTTTTACGCCGTTGGCGCACATACAAGGTATCATCCAATTCACTTCTCTTAAATCCAACCTTGTGAAGGTACTCATCCATTTTTGCAAACCAAGCTCACAGAGCTTGTTTCAATCTATATAAAGCCTTGATCAACTTACAAACTTTTTGTTCCTACCCTTCAAGCTTAAAACTAGGAGGTTGAATCATATAAACTTCTTCCTGCAAATCTCCATTGAGGAAGACACTTTTGATATCCATTTGATGTACTTTCCAACCTTTATGAGCTGACAATGCAAGCACCATTCTAATTGTGTTTCACTTAGTCGTAGGCGCAAACGTTTCCTCATAATCAATTCCTTCTTATTGGGAAAAACCCTTGGCAACAAGTCTTGCCTTATATTTGTCGATTTCTCTGTCTGGCTTATATTTGATTATGTAAACCCATTTGCATCCAATGGGTTTCACATCTTTAGCACAATCAACAAGTTTCCAAGTATTATTTTCCATTATTAACCGATATTCATTAACCATCCTTTTTTTCCATTCAACATTTTTACTGCCTCTTTGAAAGTTAAGAGCTCAGTAAAATCATTTGTGACTAAGAGGAAAAAATTTTGTCTTCTCTTTGTGAACTTCTTATGCCTATTTTGTTTAGTTCATCTAGCCTAGAATCCTTCAAAGCTTAAATGGCCCATTTAGGTAGTTGATGTTGTCTTGTTTGGGAATCTGAATTGATTACAATTATGCTTTTGTAAAGCTTTCAAAATTTGACACTTATACTCTATTATTTCTTGGTAACTACGAAAAAAAATAAAAAATATAATGTTTATTTCTCTTACATTCGCTGCTTGTGCCCCCCTCAAAGTAAAAGTTACTTTGATTTTACAAAATGCCTAGTTTACAACATAGTTTAAAAATGCCCCATAGTTTACTACAACATAGTGAAATGTCTTTCAAATAATTTTCTGCCACGCGTATGAAGATCTACATTCTTCTGTCCGCTAGCACAAAGATGTTCGATTCCTCTTCACTTCATTACGCTGCCAGTATGTTAGTTCTTTAACTATTGTGCAGAATAAAACTGAAATAAACCAGAAAAATGGTGATACCAGCGAATGTAATAAGTGGGGATTACTGAATTTTATTGTTGTTCTCTTTGCTTATTGCAGGAAACATCAAGACTTGTCTCAACAATTACAGGACCCGATCATAATCAACCTTCGCTAATTCATAATCATGGTGACATGAATAAGAGAAACACCAGTTTGGAATCTGTGAGACCTCAGGAAATAATGAATACAACTGGAGATCAAGATGAATCAGGGATTGTTGCGGGAAAAAAACGATTGTAATAGTGCCTGGTCCACAATCAGAGTGTGATTTGTTTAGGGGCAGCTGGGTGTATGACGGGAAGCTAGGGGCAAAATAGAATTATAGGAGGATGAATGTTCAAGAATAACAATCTTTACATCTAAAACTTAAGAACAGTCATAGATGTACAATTTAAAATATTTATTTTCCTTTAAAATTGAGACGATTGACATACCATACAACAACTGATCGATGGACCGACTTGGTTTTCCAACTTATTCCTCACTTGGAATCTCCTCTTCACCAAACTCACATCACCTTACTCTGATACCAATTGAAGAGAGCAGAGGTGTCCTCATACACACAAATTTTATTAATAAGAAATTACATAAAGATGCAAGAGTTTACAAATTCAAGATTACTATTGTATGAGAAAATGAGAGCTTAAATAATCTTATTAGACTAATTCTAAGCTAATATTTATTATTGACAATTGTTATCTACTCTAACAAAATATATTCTAGAAAAACCTAATTATAATAAATTAATATTATACTAAGTCTATGTATAGTAAAAAGTCTAAGTACTTTAGGATCATAATATCTAACAAAAAGCTCCTAATGTCTTCCAATTGACCAGAATAAATTTCTTGTGTTAGTCTTCCCTCCTTGTTGATAATTTCCTTACCAATTTGATTCAAAATCCATGTAGGTGCTAGCATGGTAGATCCTTGGTAAATTGGCAACGCTAAAAGCATTGATTTGATTAAGTGACTTGTCCAACCAAATTCAGCCATTGTGAACCCCATTTCCTCATCTTGTATTTTATGTTTTTCACAATATGTAACCAATCACCATATTTCTAATACCCAAGGGTAATAGGCATACCCAGGGATTTAAAATAAGTCTAGTTGTTTATATAATAAATTCTAGAATTCAAGCTACGAATCCATCACAAGATGAGAGATGTTCCAGCTGAAAATGAGACTCTTAACTTTATTAAGTTTTTCTTTGGAACATTCATGAAATTATCCAACACTTTTTTAAATAAATTGGCTATTATAGTTGAAGCTCCTCCATTAGTAAGGTGTTGTCAATGAATTGAGAGTGATTTATTGCCTTGACTCCTCAAGCAAAAAGTATTCATTCCAAATTTACATTTAGTCTTTCACATTCCAACCTTAGGGAGTTTTCCATTAAAATAAATAATGATGGAGATAGAGGACATCCTTTTTAAAGTCCTCGCTTGATTTGAAAAAAACATGTAGAGTTGTCATTAACAAGTAGGGCTATCCCAGGGCTCTCTATACAAGATCTTATACATCCAATAACAAGCTCAATAAAACCAAATCTTAAAAAACAACAAATAAAAAGGAATGTAGAACTCTATTTTTTTGGTTGGAGTGTATTGCTTCCTGAACTAGCAAAATATTGTTTATAATTTCCTTCTTCTCCAATAAGCCTCCTTAATTTTTTGAGATAATTTTTGGAAGGAGCTTCTTGAGTCTGTTTAACAAAATCTTGGTTAGAATTGTGTAACTAGAATTGCATAGTGATATAGGACAAAATATTGAAAAGGATATAGGTCTAGATGCTTTAAGTATCAATACAATGAAAGATGAGCTAGTGCCTCCTCCAACTTTTAGCTTATTTCTTGTACCATTTAGCATGTGAAAAAAGTTAAACTTAATTATGGTCCAACAAGCCCTTAAGAAATGTATAGAGAAGTTTTTTGGACTTAGTACTTTATCTGGATATAATCCCCATATAGCTTCTATCACTTCGTCTTCTAAGATTTCTCATTCTATATTTGCATTATCTTTTTCACTTACTAGACATGGGACATCTCGAAGCATCTCACCATCAACAAATGCATCAATGACCTCTTCATTGTGTACAATTCTTTGAAGTGATTGAAAACATCTTATTTTATGGATTCAAAATTGTTAATTGTTCCATTCCCCTATCATAATTTATTTGACGTTATTTCTTAATTGTCACCCTTTAGCAAAAAGTAGTTATCTCCATATTGAAGCCACGAGATTCTCGATTTTAAACGTCAATGCTCCTCCTCCCTCGGGTTGGATTGATGTAGTTTTCTAGTGAATTCCCTTTCTTCAATGATATTGTGATTTGACACTTCGTTATCTTCCATTATGGTCTACAACTTACCTAACTACTCTTCTATTGCTAATTTGTCCTTATTAGGAGGACGATATGAGACTTGTTCCCAAAATGGACTCCTAGACATAGGAAGGGGATCCATGACAGGGATGATTTTAAGGATGGAAATTTATATTAAGATGTACAAACGTGGGATAATATTACTAGTCCTTAATATGCAAAATGTAAAATGTTTGGCGATAGTTTTGCAAAAATATTCAAATTTCTAAGGATTTTATATAGTTTTTATAAAATTTTGGCGATTTGTAAGGTAAAATAATTTTATTCTATGGAATTTGGGCGAATCATTTTTAGAAAAAATGGAAATTGACGAATCATTTTTTGGGAAAAACCATGGAAAATTAGCCCATTTGCGAAATTTATCCCCTAAAATTATATATGATTCCATGAACTTGCATCTACTGTGTTCTTTGAATAATTTCATAAATTTTCCTCTATTTAGCCACATAGGGTTGAAGCGAAAACATATGGGACCCAAGTTTTCAAGGATTTGAAATACTAGTAAAATGGGCTTATAATGAGAGGTCCCTAAAAGGATGATATGAGGACTTATGAAAATATTTTCAAGAATTAAGTTGCTATGAATTAAATAATGATCTAACCTTSYTGTGATATGTTATTGACCTACCTTCCAATTAGACTAGATGTATTTATCTTTTTTAAGAACAATATCTGTAAGATTTCATTCTAAACTTAGTTCCTCCATTTTTTCACTAAAAGGATCGCTCACTATTGATCCTCCTTTTTTTTCTTTTTGTGAGAGAACTACAYTAAAATCACCAACCACGATACTATTTTTCATCATTCCCTATTCCTTCATCCCTATCAAGRAACACCAAAAATCCACTTTCTCCTCATACTACATTGGAGCATATACATTAAAAAAACACAATTGTTGTTGAGACTCTTTATTCTTAATTAAGATACTCATTGTCCAATGCTAAGTTGAAAAAATAAAGGAGGGTTCAAAATTAGTTGAATCCCACATGGTGCTCAAGCCTCTAGAAGCCCCCCTAGTACTCATAGTTATGCCTTCACTTATCTTCCAACAATTTCTTCCTATATTTCTAATATTTATTTTTCCTCCAACTTTGTCTCCTAGATATATAGGAAAACATATTTTTCCATTCTTGTTAAATCCTTCATAGCTTCTACTTTATTCCTACTACCAATACCTCTACAATTTCAGGTGTTAAAAATCATTATTTACCTAAGGAGGGTTGTGGACAACTACCAAATGGATCCATTAGCTTCTAAACTCTTGGGATTTTCACTCGAAATATCTTAACTCTTGACTGGAATGATATTTCTATTGAATTTGAAGCCCTAAATTTTTCTATTTCATTGTGATCTCCTCTCGTTTATCTTTTGATGGCTTCCTTCCAAGTTTTTTTGGTAAATGTTCCTCTTCTATTTTCTCTTCATCTTCTCACTATTATTACTTTGTTTTTTTCATGGTTTTTATCCCACTAGAAACTAGCATGTTTTTTTCTTGCATCAGAATTTATTCTACCCGAAAAGATGCCACTCGCATTTCGATAGGTTATGAACTTGGTACCACCTCCTCAATTATTGTTTGCGTTGTTGAGGCTAAGAGGAAGAATCCAAAAATTGATTTGGATTTGCATGTGATAGCATTGTGAATTTATTATATATAGGAATGGATCCAACATATTTAGATGCTATTGGCCTATAAGGACCAATTTTAGCATTCACAAGCCCATTAGATATATTGAATTGGAACCTTCTTTCACTTGCTACCAATTTGCTTATTTTTTCACATGAGGGTTTTGAGAGGGGGTTGATTCATGTTTCAGATATCTTACAAAATTCTAAGATTCATGGCATTCTTTTAATTTAAAGGCAAATTGTTCATTATCTAATTTTTTAATATGAGTTAAAGTATCAAGAGTAAGTTTGATGGCCTATGGGAGTCCCTTTTCTATATCCATTTCAATACAAATCCTATATCATGTGTACATTCCATATTTTTGTTCTGATATGTCTCTATATCATCCTAAGGAATTCCCTAAATTGGATAAATCCTCATCACTCCAACAATGAAGGGGAAAATGAGGCAAACAAACCCATACTTGCATTGCAGAGGGAACATCTACCTCTAGATCAAAGTCCAGTATCCATCCATTTAAATGCATCTCACTTGGCCCCATAAAGCAAGGGTAATTCTTAAATATCAAGCCTCTATCATCATTTTTCAAAAAGAAATGCATAATAACCCCACCCTACAAATGATTAAAAAATATTATCTTCAACCAATGGTTTTAACTTCCTAGCAACCCATTAATCCATTCCTCTTGGAGAAGGCCATAAACTTGTAAACTAGACAATAAAACCCAACCAAGGATAAGGATTTATGCTAAGAATTTACCAAGGAGAGTTTCACCTTTGGAATATATGTTGCTCGTTTGAAAAACCTAGAGGGAACATGAGAGAGTTTAGGCGATTTCCAAAAGGCAACAGTTAAAGAATGGAAGGTCATTTCTTTAGAGGATGAGGGAGGAGGGTAACCCCCTNGCATGCGCGCATGTGTGGGTGGGTGGGTGCATGTGTGTGTGTGCATGTGTGTGTGTGTGTGTGTGTGTGTGTGTGTGTGTGTGTGTGTGCATCTGCATGTGCATGTGCGCGTGTGTGTGTGTTTTCCATGTTACAAAGCCCAAAGAAAACCCATGAGTACTTACCCTCATTTCAAGGATGATACCCAGGGTAAACCCTAGAATCTTCAGGACACAAAGTCGGTCAACAACAAGGCTTGAATCCATTATGATAATATACTCGTTAAGAGATAAAAATGTCACTTGTGGGAATTGAACCAGGGTGGAGAAGATAACGATCATTCCTCCCACCCTAATACTACATGTAAGTTTTAAACCTATGAAGTAAAGCACTGCATATAGATTCTTAAGCAAAACATAAATTAATCAATGGCTCATACACATAGTACAGAGAGATTTATACCAGAAACCCTTAACCGGGAGAAAACGTTTGTACTCTTCATTGTATTCATTTCACCATTCACCATACAATATATATACAATGTTTTTAGGTGTTTCGTAGATACCAAAACCCTAATCCCTTAATACGGGATTAATTTAGAAAACCACGCCCACACACACATGCAAAGAATATAACACATACCCAACATTACCCTCATTTCAAGGATGATACCCAGGGTAAACCCTAGAATCTTTAGGACACAAATTCGGTCAACAACAAGGCTTGAATCCATTACGATAATATACTCATTAAGAGATCAAAATGTCACTTGCGGGAATTGAACCAGGGTGGAGAGGATAACGATCATTCCTCCCGTCCAAACTAAACCCAATTGGAAATATATATATATATATATATCCAACTCTAACATACATGGATATAAGTGACATAATTATGCTCATTGTTATTAAAAAATGATGCAAAGTGGGATGTCCCTAAGTGCATCAAACTTTACATTGTGAAAATAGAACAAATTAAAAATTAAAAATATGTTTCTAAGTGATGTTATAACAATGTATTGTAGTAGTGAATTATGTAGACATTTCCCTAATAAGGAATTTCTCTGGTATAAAGTTGAATGTGAAGTCCATAAGTCAGTGGATGCAAACAAAATGGAAAGACTTCTTGGGATACTAGTTAGAATTTTATCTATTGAACAAAGGATACATAAATTTTATTTTCAATACATTAACATACAAAGATAAGATAGGGCGAGAGATCTGGTTCTTGAAGAATTCTCACATCAAGTTGCATCACTAGATGCCCAGGTGTGATCCTTTCAAAGTCAAAGCCAATCTAGTCTCCCTTTAAGTGAAGCTCTCATTCCTCCCAATAGAGATTTCAAGTGATCTGAAAATAGAAGGCT